>HE671897.1:0-20755 GCA_000313835.2 Heliconius melpomene melpomene
TGAATAAACAAATATTTCTCTCGCAAACATTAAAGTGATTGCACCACTTACTCTAAATCTGTCGTCTGTCGGGGCTAATTTAAGTACAATAGAAAAGTTTATATCATTTTCACAAATTTTGCCAATTAATTGTATTGGTATGAGTACTCCGAAATAGTTTTGAGCTGCATTTTCAAAAGTTTGTTTAGTAAAACTCCAGTCTTTTAAGTGCAATTCAGATGCTACATTGGTCATCACAGTTTGCAAATATTTTACTGAAATAGCATTCATATTTTCTACTCGCATAACAAAATACCAAACTGACCAAAAAATTAACTGATTATTTTGACATTTACTTATCGTTTGTCACTTATCGCGTTAAAATGTTATGAAAGATATTATGTATTAGATACTGACGTTTTGTTTTTTAGTTTTACTAGGTATTTAATATTTATGGTGAGTAGGCGGGCCAATTAGCATAATTTGCTGTATCACTATAAGTAAAATCTAACATTTTGGCATATTGACAAGAATGTACAAAAAATATTCGGGTGAATTGGGCTATTTTTTTAAAAGAAATACAATGATGACAAAAAGTAAACCGTGGTCTGCCAATTTTAACAATGTTATGTCTTCTTAGTATTAAAGTGTAATTATATTTTTTACTGAAAAAGAACCTAATCAAACTTTCACCAATCTATCCTTGAAGTGTTTCCTTTCCAATAAGAGAATTATCGGAATCGAAATCATTTGTAGCACACATAAGGTAAATGTACGGGGGTTTGGCAGTTTAAGGCTCTTATAACTTTAAACTATTGTAAATACATTATTAAATGTGAGATGAATTTGCAAATTTTAGTGTCATCAAAGTGGGTCTTTTGGCAGTAATTTAATATGTGAAGTATGCGGTTTAACTTAGACTTAATTTTTATATTAATTTATTTGTGGACTTCTTGTTTGAACCCTACTTTTTGAAATTTTGAATACACGTCAGGGTTCATGTCTGACTCCTTTGCAGTCGCCGGAGTCAGGCTATGGAAAGTATGGAGCCCGAGCCCATAAGAAAAGTTCCCTCTCGTGAAGTATTCAAGCGCCGGGTAAAAGAGTATTTTTTAAAAAATAACATAAATATATAATATTCATCTATTTAATTAATTGTATATATTGGAGTATATATGGTATGCTATATTATTATATGGTTTATATTTTTATGTATTTATTTATTTCTTTTATTTAGAATATCCGTAATATTTTATTATAATTATATATTATATGTATAACTATTTATTATACATATAATTTATATATTTATTGTATGTATATGTATGTATATTTTACTTCTGCACACCTGCATACTTATTATCCCACATGACAGGGTTGACTGGGAGAGAATACTTTTAGCGTTAAGCCCGCCTTTTGTACGTTGTTTTTTTTGTAATTTTGTGCAATAAAGTATATACAAATAAATAAATAAATAAAATTTAGCTCTGTGTCTAACTTCGTGAGTTTGTGTCCCCTATTTCGTGTCACAAGTTTTTACCCCGCGAGTAAGGTTTTATAATAAAAAAAATAAACACCTTTATAGGTTTTGATTGTAAAGAATTTGTAAATAAAAAAGAATTTGGTTAGATCAGCTTAACGACATTAAAATATTTATAAAAAAAATCAAATTAAATCATCTTCAAGCTGTATCCCGCACACAGCAGGGTAGGCAAAGGGAACCTAGTGTTTTTAAAACACTCCGTTCCCCACTTTCTGCGGAATTCCGGAGGCATTGCATGTTAAATGGCAGAACTCAATGCCACGCTTTGCCTGAAATATAAATTTAAATATCTATTTTCTATACTATTTCTATTTTTATCTCCTCGAGTGGGGATCGAACCCACAACCAGTCGGTTTTACAGTCACACTGGCCTCAACTTTTATAATTTACAAATTATAAAAGCTCAGTTTTAAAAATAAACTACATTTTTGAACTTTTATATACTTTTTTAAAAAAAAAGAAAATATAAAAAAAAATCTCAAAATTCAAGCTTAATTTTTTGAAGCTGGCTATGCCAGTTTATAGAACTATATATTTGGCTAATGGCTTTTATTTTCGCAACCAGTTTGTGCGGCATTTTGTGTTTAGTATATTCTTGAAAAAATATAAAGATCTTTATTTAGACTTATCACAAGTGTAAGATAAACAATATTAACAAAGACAGAGAAGTCAATGTGTTGATTTTACGTAGATTTATTTGTCACGAAGTTAGAGAAAATAATGAAATGTAGGGGATCTTATTTCGTGTTACTGATTTTGGTAACTTCCGTAGTACTGTTTATTCCGTAATTTTTACATTATGTAAAGTAATCATTAACTACCATGTATATTCGAAAACATACACAAAAATAAATTATAAAGGTTGATTAAAAAACAAAGTTGCATTGGCAGTACCTATACGAATTTAGCTTAAAATTAGCAATTCAGGTTACCTTTAAAATAGTAGTGTAGAAATTTAAGTGAACAAAATATATACCGAATTTCGATCACGAGAAACTTTATTAAATACAGTAACTGATTTTAGGCTTTAAATGTAAATTATCTCAATTATAACATAAATATAAATTTATTAAAAAGTATCTAAGATCTCCCTAATTCGGTAGTAACACGAAATAGCGGACACTTCATAAATAAAATGACTGCTATTTTGTGAATTGATTTATTGTAATTTTAAAAGAATTTTATACTTCCATCTATTTTTTTTTTCAATAAAATGTTTTTGTATAGAATACAAAAAAGCATATATTCAATGTTTTATTCGAATAACTTACCTTTGCCTTTCTACAACCTTAAGAAATTCTTACGCTAGTCTTACGGTGGTAAGCATCGCAGACACGTTACACTGCAGTTCGTAGACAACTCTGCGTTTAAAATGTCGCTATACGCTCAATTTTATCATTAAAATATTGTTACTTAGTTTTTAGACAGTTGAAAGTATAGAGATTATATACCAATATATAGTTTACGTAAGTAATACTTAAATTGCTTATTATTTTTGCCAGAAGCAAAACTCACGAAACGACGTACTAGCACGAAGTTACCGTCACTTACCTTACCTAATACAAATTTATAATTTATTAGATTTTTTTACAGATACCATTGCCATAAATAGACCAAATAAAAATGCACTAGCTTTCAAATAAAAAAAAGAATCATCAAAATAGGTTCACCTAGTCAAAAGTTCTGAAGTAACAAACATTAGCATTAACATCAGTTGAAAAGGATGATAAAGCAAATATAATTACGAAAAATAAAAGAAACTGTAATAAGGAGATTTGTGCTTAGGGAAAATGTACCAAAGATAAACGTATTAAAAACACATCAAAGATTAAAAGATTAAAAATAAGGAAACTACATCCATAAACACCAAGGTCAGAAAGGTAATAAAATATTTATTTAAAATGATGATGAAGATTCGTCTAATGTTCAAATAGGCGAAAAGGCTATCTGCGAGGACGAGTTAGAATATTCTGAAGAGAAATTCTTTATTCATTTATGTGCCATTTATTTAAACACTGGGAAAAGTAGAGAGATGTGGTACCGATGCAGAAGTTGCAGAAATTGGGACCATAAATAATGTTCTGGCAGATTCTTTCATTTGTACTTCTTGTTTAATAAAAATATGAATCTTTTGTTTTCAATTTATTATTTAGTGTTTGTTATTGTGTTTTGCTTGAAAAGTTTTTTTATTGTGTTACAATTGTGTGTAACTTAAATCTCATTTCAAGTAGGATTTGTAATTTTTTTGCTTAAGAATGATTATAATGGCTCCCATTTCCCATATAAAAATGTTAAATTAGCCGCATTCGTCCGGTAATGGGAGCGACGGACGTTTAACGACGTAAAATTATATTTTGACGTAAAATTATAATTGTACTTTAACACATGTCTTTGATTGATTATTTCCATGACTATAATTTTGTTAAATAATAAAGGTTAAGGTAAAGAGTTCCTAATAAAAAAATACAAGAGTTTTGACAAATTATGATTTTTATTAACATTTTCCCTTAGTGGGCTCTCATTGCCCTGTTCTCCCCTATATACGCATGTATAATATTTGCTCATCGAGCTCATGCTCGTTTATTCTTATTTATGCTTGGAAAGATAAAGATAAAATTAATTTGTTATTTATAAATACTTCAGATTACAATTGATCGATGTCCATATGATCAGGGTATTTCCTAATTACTTAATTAAAAAGATATGTGATCTATGCACTTCCTAAACGTTAAAACAACAAGAAAAAAATACCGGCTAAGTGCTACTCATCCGACTTGCGCAACGAGACTTCCATAGAAATTTCTAGGATTGGGAAAAGGAAGTACAACTTAAGTTCATAAACTTGAGTACGCGGGAAATATGTATTCATTTTGTGTGGAAATATAAATTTATAAAGATTGTTTTTCTATGAAATATTTATAATTTTTTACTTTTCGCAATTTTCCCTTCATCTATGGATTCTATGCTTTAAGACGTTGCTTTGTACTAAATTCAAAGGTTAATTGATTAAATGATTAATTGATTGGATTAGATTAGATTAAATGATTAATAAAGTTCACGGAAAGTACCTGTAGATCTTGAATTTTTGGGAAATTCTCTTGGGACTTTAGAAAATTTGCGGAAAGTTGCGGCATAAACGGCTGTATCTTTTGATTGCACTTGCTTAGAAGTTTAATTTTTTCAAAGACGAAGTGATCCTATAAAAGTTCCGTTTTTTCCTTTCGAGGAACGGAACCATAGAAATCAATTTTAATCATAGATCCTGAGATATTTAGTTTTGGTTTTTAAGAACGTAGAAGTAAATTTTGAATAAGTATTTGAAGTCGAGCAACTTTCTCAGGATAGCTCTATTACAATCAGTTAATTAAAAATAAAATAAACCAAATTACAATTCTCTTCATTACAAATATAAATACAAATTCACACCAGATTGTATCGAACGGCTATATGAACAATTAACTTGTAATAAATTAAATATCTATGTAAAATCTCTATAAAGTCTCTATTTAAAATGTCACCCTCATTTTCAATTCTTCTTTTTATTTTGACATCTTAAAATGACAATTCGATTTTTGAATTATTTTTTTTTTATTGTAGATAGGCAAGCATTTGTCCGCTATGGACACCTGGTGGTAAGTGACGATGCGAACGATGGTAGAGCATGCTTGCCTAGGTAGTGCCTATTCACTCGTTCCTTAAATAGGGCCAGGTTATACTTGTCGGGGAACAGTTCAGCAGGCAGGGAGTTCCACTCCTTAGCCGTTCGCATTAGGAAAGTGGAGGCGAAGCGCTGCGTACGTAAAGGTGGTATATCGACGACATATGGGTGCCTACTACTGGTGTCCCGCAGAGAAGAGGGTACTAAGTCGTGCAGCGCTTCTGCACATTCCCCGAAATGTATCCTGTAGAATATCGTCAGGCAGGCTACTTTTCGACGATGTTCAAGGCTTTGCAGCTTTGCCTCAACAATCGCTATTTTCGAAAACCGAAAAATAAAAGCTGCAACCATATCATATAAAAAGATAATTGTTTCAATGATTTGGGTAATTTAAGAGGCTCATTATCCAGGGATTAACTACATATTTTGATAAACTGAAGTGTTATTTTCTATTATCAATATAATTTTCTTAATTACGATAATAGCAATGTATAAATACTTGTATGCTCAGTATGTATCATTATAATTTCAAAAATAACAATATGCGTGCGATCGTGGTGCTGGCTCTTGGGCTGGCGGTTGCAGTTGGTAAGTGGACGTTGAATATAATATGAAAAATATAATAGTATAATAATATTGTAATGGAGCTTTGTTATTCTTTTTTATTTAATTAATTGTAATTATATAGTATACCTTAGCTTTTAAGATTCGATCAAAATTTTATTAAAATCATTATTTGTATTTGAAACATCGGTCAATTAATTCTACTTCTTCATTTATTTTAATTTTAAATATAAACACTTCTATGTAATTTTAGCTGCACCGTCAAACCCCCAAAGAATTGTAGGGGGTTCTGTAACTACAATTGGCCAATATCCATTCGCTGTGGCTATGTTATTTTCGTCATCTGGATCTGGTAACTTCGCACAATCTTGTGGAGGTGCTATCATAAACAACAGAAGTGTTCTCACTGCTGCTCACTGCTTCTAGTTAGTATTCTTGTTAACGTTTGATTGAGACTAGTATTATTTATAAGTGGAGCTCACGTTATAAATTTTACTTTCATATTTGCGCGTAAGCACGTACTCTTTAGGTTCACGCCGTATCCCGCGTACTGCAGGATAAGCAGAGGCAGTGTTAAGCTTGCTTTCCACCCAGTTTTTGAGACATTGTATGTAAGTAGCGGAACTTAACGCCACACTTCGCCACCAGAGCGAAGCATTGAAGTTAATTAATTGCCTTAGTGGGAATCAAACCCGCAACAGTTAGGCACCATACTGCTGCGCTACGACGGCCTCAACGACAGAAACGCGATGTATTTTAATAATTTCCAACAGCATAAGAATAAGGACAGAAATTAGGATATTAAATATTTTTTTGGTATCGTCCCGTACATTCACATGCATATTTGTAATCTGAATTCATGTTGACTATTTTAACAATTTAGTTTGTAATAACTGCAATATTTTATAGATGTCTTTCATTGTGATGCAATGATTTTTTATATGCAATAAACCTAATAATACTTACTTTATTATAGTTCTAGACAAGGAAATGCATGGGTACAGGATCGACCTGTCCAATGGCGTGGTCGAGTTGGCTCCACAAATGCACACAGTGGTGGAGTTGTGCACGTATTTGGCACTCTCATCACACACCCACAATACAATCATGCCCGCCAGGACTTTGACAACGACATTGCACTTTGTCGTGTGACTTCTGCATTTTCTATGAACAATAATGTCCGTGCTGGTAACATTCCTGGACCTAACTACACTCTTCTGGATAACCAAGTTGTATGGGCTATCGGATGGGGACAGTTGAGAGCTGGTGTAAGTATTTAAATAAAACAATGTATATATCTCGTCATGATGGTATATCAAAAACATATATTACATTATACATTCAGGGTTTATTATATTTGTATGTTAGTATCTGTTTGCATGGATGGAGGCATTTTTATTTTTCTTAAAAAAATACAAATTCCCAAATATCTGCTGAAGCGTTAAAAAATGCTAAAATGCTAACATATGGGGGTAAAATGGATAGGTGCTTCTGCCCTCTACCCATAGACCTCCATTGGTCTGTACATCAAGTTACCCTGTAATATAAAAAAATAGAAGTACGTTATATATAAAATATAAATTAATTACTATTGATAGCATCTGTATTGTAAATTTCTATTCAAATTCCAGCTTTTCCAACCGACATCTGAGCAACTTCGTCATGTGCAAATATGGACCGTGAATCAGGCTATCTGTAGGAACCGTTATGCCCGAATCCGCGCGATTACTGACAACATGTTGTGCTCTGGCTGGCTCGACGTCGGCGGCCGCGACCAATGCCAAGGAGACTCTGGTGGTCCTCTTCTCCATAACAACGTTATCGTCGGTGTATGCTCATGGGGTCAAGGTTGCGCTGAGAGAGAATTCCCAGGAGTTAACGCTCGTGTATCCCGCTATTTCAACTGGATCCAAAGCAATGTATAAATTTTACAATTAAAGTAACGTTTATACCACTTTATAATTTTTATTTTAAATAAACCAGATTTAAACTTCCTTAAAAATAATATTTTTACTAAGCGTCTTAACGGTATCTTTGTCATAAAAGGCCAGGCCGTGAGGCTACCATAGGTAAAACTAGTATCCACTCATTATTCTCATTGCACATAGTGCTGAGACGCCACATGACACATGAGCATTGTTTCAGGCAGTATCTCATCAAAACATTCTCGTCTGGCAGGATGACTGGCTATTATTTATTTTATTCAAAGTCTAATAGCATATTTGAATCTAATACAGTTTATTTTCAACTATGGATGCTACTAATTTTATTTTTTTCTTTACGTTGCTCTTTCATATGAAGCTTTAGGAACTAACATTTTTTCTTAGTTGCATAATCTCCAACAAACATCGCCACGATTCAATCTTCAAAGTAAAGTAATTGAAGCCAATTTTCCTTCATAAATCTTAAAGGGCCGTCAGAAGACAATTGAAGACCTAACAAGCTCGCTCCTGAGTGTAAGCTGCAAAGTAAGCTCGGATTACAGCAGGGCTAGCGTTATTTATAGCGGTTGCTTTTAAGATAGATCCTGAGATTTTTTTACACTTGACATATTTAGTTTTTGCGATGGCACGACGAGGCCTTTAGTTTCGATTTATGTAAATTTAATATGCCGCTTTAAATATATAATTAATGTTCTAGACAGCATGACAGAACGGTATTTGCCGTAGCCTATAGAGTTTAAGTTTACTATAGAGTACCTGTAAATTTATAGGATACTAGCGGCCCGCTCGCGGTTACACCCGCGTGAACTATGTTATTATTAATTTCTGTCTCCATGACTACGTCCTAGTGACGTCAATGCAAAATTTGAGACTCATAACATTTTGTAGTAACGAAGTTTCATACAAACTTTCAACCCCAAAAACAACCCCTTAGAAGTCGAATATTGCAAATTCCCGTCTTAGCGAGCACCTACGTCCTATAAATAACTCCTATGCAAAATTTTAGATTCCTAGCACATGTAGTTTCTGAGATTTCGTGATGAGTGAGTGACTTTTCGAGTTTATATATATATATATAAATATTTGTAGGATATATTACGTCATTCATTTTGGTATAGCACTGTACCTGGGGCCAGAGTTACCTCAAACTCTTAGAATTTTGCAAGTGACAGCTCTTAGTCCCATTTGAACGTGCGGGCGAAGCTGCAGGTCTAATATAATCCAATCTAGCTTCATGCTGTATCCCTAGCAGGGTAGTCAGAGAGTACTGACTCTACGGAGTGACTCTACTGACTGAGACGGAGTGCCAAACGCAAGAGTTTAATATACCGCAAGAGATAGTTTTACAATGTTCAAATCATCACTACTGTTGAGTCTGCATTTTATTGCAGACTCACTCGCGGCTTAAACAACACAATTACACAATTAATTATGTTAATCTTGTTTATCAGTACGTATCTACTAAATATACTTAGTTATCATTATTCTACATTATCATTTTAAAAACAATATATAGATATTGGCAATGTGTAGACATTGAAATTCAAATTCAAATTCAAAATATTCTTTATTCAAATAAACTTAGATATTATAAGCACTTTTGAATAGTTGAATGAACATATGAACAAAAAGCTACCTCCGGCACCGGTTCGGAAGGCAGTACTGCTGAGAAGAGCCGGCAAGAAACTCAACAGTTGCTGTTTTCAAAATCAATGGTACAATCTATTACATTAGTTGGCTGCTATCCTGCATTACATTCAATAGACATTAATTCCATACATGTTTGTCCTCTAAATATTCTTGAACAGTGTAATAAGCTTTACTTGTCAGAATTTTTTTTACTGATATTTTAAATGTTGGAAGTGGCAAACCTAGAATACACTGCGGAATTTTATTATATACACGTATGCTCAGACCCATAAAAGATTTATTAACTTTTTGGAGACGAAAACTTGGAGTAACAATCTTATCTTTATTTCTCGTTCCTATCGAAAACAATCGTTATTGAAAACAGAAAATGTTTCCTCCAATTAATTAAAACAGTTATTTTATACAAAATTCGTCGAACACAATATTTTATATGGATATATATACCTTTTTTATTTATGTAGTATATGCATGCATGTAAATGCTAATCGTATCAACAAAATTAGCTTTAACTTAGTCATTTAGCTTTCTTTTCATCCCATCAAACATAGTGAAGTAGAGTAAAGAAACCAAGAGTTTTTTTAAATATACAAAAACTGTTTATATTTATTTCTTTATCTTTCAATTTGATACCGTTATATTTGGTCACATATATACCTACCGATATCCATAACAACACTCATTCTCTCTGCCCCCACTCTCTCAAATATAATAAAAATTATAACCGATTGTAAGCCAAAATTTAATTAAAGCTTAGATATATCCTGGAATTAATTGAACAGCTGGTACATAAAGTGTGTTTAAAGATTCCTCTACGGCAATTCAAAGTGCAGGTACTGAATCGAATAGTTTTCTACATTACTGGATCTCAAAGCTCGAAACACTCGAATCTAATTGGACGCAGTCGAATGCACTCCGAATACGATTATGTAAATACATTGAAAGTATGCCTAAGCGTATTGTATGTTTATGAGAGAAGGTACATAAGACATATGACGTCATATCAGTAGATAGACTCCATCCCGCTCACAGCAGGGTAGGCAGAGGGAACCTGGTGTTAAGACACTCCGTTCCCCATTTTCCGCCGAATTCTGCAGGCATTGCTTGTTGAGTGGTGGAACTCAACGCTACGCTTTGACTCAACACCAGAGCGAAGAAAATGGATTTATAAAATACTTCATTTCCTTGTGTGGAAATCAGATCTACAACGAATGAGCATTTATGCATCGATTTTGCCGTATTTTTTCCGAAATTCGCCACGCAATCAAATCCCATAGGGTACTTCCAGTGGCCATACAGTTACGAAAATTGAGACGAAGTGAGAAGTTCCAATACAAATAAAGAAAAAAGCTCTTCCGAAGTTGACAAGTCCCACTTACAAATTAACTGTCCCATATGAAATGGTGGGAACATGCAAACTATGAATGACCTTCCTGAGTTGTTTCCTGAGCATTATGATTTGGGGCTTGGCCGGTAAATATCCATGGGCGAAGGTTCTCCATACCATCGGGTGTTTCTTTGGCCCGTTTACCCCTTTTAGCTATAAAAAGAATGTTTATCGTATATATTTTATGCACTTACTTCTTAAAACAATGTCTTTATAAGTCCCTAATCGTCTTTTCTCTATTTTATTATTGTTTTTGATTAAAAATAAATTAAACACATTAATATATTTTTATTTATATCGTTGATTTCCCAACGGACTGAGCACTTTAGAAGCTTTCGTATTCATCATATCTTCTATTTTTTTTTTTCTCTTTATAATTTATCCTTTCTGTATTTTTATTATTATTTTAATATTTATCATGGAATTATCTTAAGTCTACATTGAAATTGTATTTAAAAAAATGTAATAGCTGCTGTCACAATTATTATACCATGTTGTCAGAAACAATCGACGTCATAAAAAGATTGTATAGGTATTTTCATCAAAGATAAGAAATATTTTACGCTTAAACTGCTAATTACGTGAGGAAATGATAAAAACTTTATATAAGTAGTTTTTAACATTTTTAAAATGTTATTCCCCACTTACGTTTTCTAAATAAGTATTTTAACATTATAAAGAATAATGTGAGGCCGTCGGTGGGTAGAAAAACAAGTTTGTCACTATAAACACAACGGTTGTGGATTCGATTCCTACTAACTGAAATATTTAATATTTTGATTTCGTCGCTCTGCTCTCTTTGAGAATACATATAGGTGGCACCGATGACTTTTCTCAAACTTGTCTCACTTTTTGAATTTTTTTTTTTGAAACCGTATATATAAACCCATATCAGATGAAAACATGGCTTAGATATAAAGTATATAGAATGTTCATTTGAGGTATATTCAACAGTTATCAAAAGGAAAGGCCAAAGGATAGGATAAAATCAAAGAGTCCGCATTCGGTCAATGACCCATCGATTACTGTAACCTTCCGTGTTGAAAATCTAAAATAGTCTAATAAAATAGCGTTACTACAGTTTTCCATTTTATAATATTTCATACACAATAAAATTAAAAATGTTTTTATAACCTTATTTTACAGAACAAATATGCCCGTGGTATAAAAAGTCCAATTTATTTCAGGAGGATAAAAATATGACTTATATTTAAGCTCCTAAGTAAACGAATATAAACGAAGGATTAGTTGTCGTGTAAATATTACAAAAAACTTAAATATTATGTTACGTTTGTGGAATTTTCCAAGATTGCCTGAACGCTACTTCCGGCCTCGGGCACTTGTTTTGTCAATCAAAATATTTTTACGTTTTTTTACTTAGTAAGCTAATAAATAAGGGTTTATAAAGTAAAATCTGTAGAGTTTATCATCTCCGTACATTTTTTGAAGGTAAGACAATTACTATATATATACAACAGTAATAAATCTGGCTTTACTTCGATATCACTGATCATATTTGTTAAGGAACATCCAAGTTCATTCAAAAAATGCAAGAGAGTAAGTTAGTTAAATTACTTAATATATATATTGTTAGAAATCGGAAGCGGTTAACGTTTTTAAAATAACACGATAAAAACACATACCTTCTATATGTTTCCAACGTACTCGGACAGAGGTTCCACGTAATTACAATAAGTGACATCTATCACTCAATAACAACACTACACACTAGACACCTTCCAATCAGGGCTTCCGCCTTCAAGCAACTGTTCCCGTTTGACACAATTCCACTGCTTTTATTGTCTTTTTCACCTACCTACCCACTTTTACACGAATATGCTACCAATAATTATATTATTTACAAATATCTCTATACCCACTACGAAGAACTAACGAATAAATCTCTTGGCGCTTACACTAGTCTGCAAACGTTACTTATTTGTAAATAAATTTATTTAGAATAACTTAAAATGCTGATATTTCAATATTTCAAGGAAATAGAATATTATGTAAGTTTAAACCGTCTGTTAGTCAGCAATTGAAACCTAACAAGCGAGCATTTGGGACTAAACTACAAAGTAGAGACATAAACTTTACGTTTCCTTTAGGGTTGCCAGTAGTTAGCAATAAATTAATATTTAACCAGACTTGTTCCTAATTTATTATCTGTGACTTAAAAATATACCTATACTTATAATAAATAATATTAAAATCTGTTTTTATGTCAGTAAAATTTATAAATGCTAATTTACTATTACGGCCAAAAATATAAAAGATTTTTTTTTTCAAAAACCAATCAAATTTTAATGAAAAGGTCAGTTGTACCAAACTGAAAATATTAATTGCAAAAACTTCCCTTCACCTTCCGGTTCTATTTTTAGTCTCTAGTTTTTTTCCATACTACATAATTTGATACTCATATTACATGAGTTTTATCCTCCAATTTACAAACGGCCATTTTGTTTACGGAGTTAAGGTCATAATCTAAATTTCAGTTGAATCGGACATTGGGAAATTGAGCTTGCAAGATTTCACACACACTAATTAACACGTCAAATTAAATAAAAGTAACAAAATACAGTCCGCGAGGGTTAAGCTGAGTTTTGTATTTGTGTGTGTGTTCATATAAATAAATAAAAATAAAATAAAAAAGCCCTTTATTTCCCAATGTACAACAATATTTTACAGTGAATTTTACAGTTTTTGTTTTTTTTTTAATTTATGAAATAAACTAACTTCTATTAAATTTTACTTATTATTATTATTGTTTTTTTTTATATAAGTTTATATTTTGTAGCATTTCGGACTTTTTCCTTAATTTGTAGGTTTTGATTAGGTACGCGGCGTATTTCATACTAGACACATATCTAAATATTCGTATCTTTTGTTACGTTGACATAGAAGCTTAATTTATTTAAATTTGATATAAAGTACGGCTTAATACTTCCCTACGATCACAATCTTTTGAGAGACGGACAACAAAGCGATCCTATAATGGTTCCGATAATTTTTCTTCTTAAGGTATGAAACCCTAAAACTGTCTCATAAAAAAAATTATAATAAAAAAAAAAGAAATTAAATTGTGCTAATTAATATGAACCAAGCTAGTAGCCCTCGCTAGTCGTTAACCGACAGCTAGTCGAGCGGAGATGGGCTTCGGGATTCATTTAATTACTTTAAAATTAATGAGACGAACGTTTAGGTCGATACTAAATTGACCTGTAAAAAAGAAAATAAGCTAATAGGTTATTTTAAAACAAAAAAGCGAAAAGAAATGAACGGCTTTAAATTTAAGGAAGGAAATATTTTTAATATTTTATAAAAGAAGTCAGTAACAATGAAAGTAAGATATCATACGGAAGGAAAATATCCTTTGCGTTCGATTAAAATTATATACTTTTAAAACATTTCATGAAACTGTATATAGGTACTCAATTCGATTTTTAAAAAAATGTTATTAAGTAACAAGTACTAGTAGAAGCACTTCTCTCTGGTGACATTCAAACAGTAATCTAAGGTTGTATTTTTTTTTTAAATTAGATTTTAAATATCAATAAAATTAACCACTGCAAATACCCGATTCAAAATTAACCAAAACTTATAATAAAAACTAAAACATAATTAAGTACATACTTAAGTATTTTCTAACAATATCTAATACCTAAAGCCTGCGTGACAACTAAGCCTACGAGCCAATCCTATGAAAAGCTTTAATTATAAGAGAAATATTAGTTTCATGATATTAATTGAAAAGAAATAATAAGTATAAAAGTACAATACATTGATATTATAATAAAAACTTAAGAAAATCTATAATAAGTAATCGTATCTTCAAATCAGCCAGGTCTTATCTTTTATTAAGGTATTAGACGAGTAATTCAATTACCAACGAACACCTGTAAGCCAACATTTAATCCAATTCTTACATTCTATTTTCTATATTACGATTTCAGTAGGTATCCAATATTAATATGAGGTATTATAGATATACAATTAGAAAATATGTTATACATTTATGTATTTTGGTCTAACCACCGAGGACGCAAAAGACCGTGCTAAGTAGAGTAGGTTGAGTAGGAAGGCAGACCCTGGTAATAGCCGGGATCAATGCCAGGAAGAAAAAGAAGAAGACATTTATGTATTTTGGCACATTTTATCTATACTTTTAACTAAAAAAATTAAAAAAATTCGTTAGAATGCTTGTAGCAACGCCCGTACATTGGTGCTCACATTATTTCGTATTTGAAGGAATAGAAAGAGAAGAGAATAATAAGAGAAATAAACGTTATGACTAAAAGTTAATAATAATTCATATTATAATAATTTAAGTTTCATGGTTTATGCCGTATATTGGCTATCTTCTCTTTCCTAAACGAGAAAATGAAACTAATTCAACCTGTGTAGGGATTGTATTCACTACTGGGATAACAATCAGGCATTATTCCACTGCGCCACTATGACTAGCTAAGCTTATAAACTTTTGTGTAAGTATATTTAAATATTTGTTTTATTACAGTTTTACATTCACTTTTTCACTATATAATATATTTGTAATAGAAATTCTAAATATGAGTAACACATTTAGAATTTCTATTAAAAGTATTTTCTCCATACTAACAGTTAGTTACATCTAAACAAAAACATTTCAACTTAGACTTACAATAAGTACTGGTATTAGGCAGGGTAGGAGATTAGAAAGCCTTTGTCGCTCCTAATACTGTTGATACACTTTTTATATATATAAATAATATATAGTATTATTTACAGGAAAATTTCTTTTGTAAATACAAAATAACGTGCATAAATAAAAATTATAGATATAATGTAAATAATCTGAAAAATAAATCTTTATGACAAATCACTTTATTCTCTCTTTTAAATAATAATAAACAACATTCCTTGCAGATGTCTACACAAAAAAATGCATTTTCTGATTTGGTCAGAATTTAATTCAAAATATTTCCCTTGATCCAATTATATCTGTAGTCAAGTTAAAATATTATTAGATCTTATAATTACTAAACTTGTCTATCACAAATATTTATTTAATATTTTCGAACAATAAATAATGATTTGATAGTAAAATTTGAATCAATTGATAGGCCTATATATTTTAAGGAAAATCTAAAATTTTTTAAATATTATTAATAAGTAGTTGACGGATTCTTTTTTATAATATTTAAATATTTATTCCTGTCAAAAATGTTACTTTCTTTGTATCATATTTTTTAAAACGAAGAACAAAAAAAGCTTACTTCTTTATTAGGTATATATAGTCGCGGAATTGGCCAGAAGACTTTGTTTGTAATAATTAACAATCTTTGTACAAACTCGCTTATCGGCCCTTCATTGCTCCACCCCTATTTCCCTCAAATGCTCCCACAGACTTAATTATAAGATAACTGGATTCTTTTTGATTGAACCCTTAAAGTAATACGTATTAAAAAAGATAATACTCTCACTTATTTCTATTTTTTTTCATGATATGTAGTGTTATATTCCTAACAGATAAGCATCCTAGCCTTGACTATCCTTAAGACTATCCTTAAATATTGTTTTATAAATTGATTCAATGTATAAACATAAAATAATAAAAGTAGTACCTTTACTGTGATACTTGCGAAAAATATCATGAAAACTAAACTAAAAAGTAATAAACAAATTTACTTGTCATAAAGTTAAATGTACTTTGATTTTGTTAAACAAATATAATTAAAGAAAGATCTTATAATTTTGAAGGCGGTGACAACCTTACTACAATATCAAATTAATAATCCTGTTTGTTTTACTTGGCACCGACGTCAAAATTTAAAAAAATCTTTCATTAATTATTTTTGTTTTATTAAAGAAAATTTCCTAACGAAAAACCCAATTAACCCTATTAGCAACTAGTGTATGTACTAGGTATATTTATATAAAAAAAAGAAATAAATATATATAAAATAAATAAAAATAAAGATTTTAAGCGACCACAATTCTAAAAATAAAGACATTTTATAAGAAGCTGCTTTAGAACCATGAAAGCAATCTGCATAACAGTGCTAAAACAAAAGAAAATATTTCACGAGACGTCGACATAATCCAGCATTATGCATGTTTTGTGGTTTAAGCAGTTCCTTGTTAAATAAAAAATAAAATATTTTACCATATAATTGAATTTCACCGCAATGGTAAAAGTAAGTTAAAAATGCAATGATATAAAATTTTAAATTATCACATGTGGGTAAAATTTTACTAATTTATTTATAAAAATGGCTAAAGAATCTTATTGGTTCCATTAATTGAATATTTATGTTGAGCTTAGTAAGATATTATTATTTGGGATGTGACGATGCACAGCATCTGTGAGAGGGCGCTGTATACTTCCCTTTGATTATCCAATGATTTTCACTTCCGGTTGCTGTCTTCGACCAATCAGCGATCGCCGGAAGTCACGTGGTCTCAGGTGGTAGGGCGCCGGAACGTATAATAGGCGACACTACGCTTCTTACCTCATAGCGTCGTTATTTCCCATTAGAGTAACATCGTTTAAAAGTGAAAGTGCTGTGGTAAGTGTAGTGTTGGAGGTGGAATTTCTTCACATCGTGAACCGGATTTCTATATCGGGCCTGCTCCTGGAAAGGCCTCCAGCAAAGATGTTCATCCTCATCAAGAGAATTTGCTTTTGTGAAATTCAAAGGTAACAAAATGGACAACGGGTGAGTCATTTGAATCTCTTGTGTAACAAGTTTCTACATGCATGTAATACTGTTCTATTGCTTGGTATTATATATACCAATACTGTAGTGGATTCTGAGCTTACCGAACACGGCTGTGTTATAACCTACAATAAGGTTAGGTATATGTCTCAGATTTTCAGCAGTTATGGCCCAATTTTATTCAACTAACGGGCATTGCAAAAAGCAAGAGGACTCATCGCTTGTTTAACGCTCTTGGAGACGTTCTCGGCATAATGTCATGCGATGTAAACGGAGTGTACTAAATAAATCGGTTTTCACCGAGTTTACTTAGTTGTATTATCCATTAATATACTACCTTCGTTTAAATACGATAAATTCGTTAGGAGCGTATCCTGAGCGAGTTATCAAATATATAAAAAATTCTGTTCTTCTCATATATATCAGGGAAGTGGATTATTTAATAGTTGCCAGTTGTCAAAACCAGATGGCGTTGCCTGTCACTCTGACGTGACACCGATCGATGACAATCAGAAATGGGATCGGAACAAGCTCCGGTCCCAACCACCTTATTCTGCGACATATATAAGTCTGTCTATTTTTAGATAAATCTTTTTTATTTATTTGTAATAGGATAATTACTAACGTTGTTGAAATGTTATAATCGCTGGGAGCGTATCCTAAGCGAGTTAACGAATAACAATGGATAAATCTGCGTGGGAGTTTCTTTTGGCTTCTTTTGACAATTGCAAGCGAATACTCGGAAGAATTGGACACAAGAATTCGAAGACAATTTCAAAGCCTCCTGGAAAAGGAAAAGTGTTTCAAACACGGAATATCGGAGGTTCATTTTCTCAATCCTGGAGGAGTGAGGATAAAAGAATTGTGGATTTGCTGCTTATTCATGGTTATTGCCATCGCTGTGAACGTCATAACATTTAGCAATGGGCTCCATAGTATTTAGCAATCACGGGATCTTCTGTATGGCCTCTTCGGCAAAAGTTCTAGCCAGTCACCTTATCTTAGTTGCCTTAAGAGGGACTCGGGCTATTACTTGACATAAGGTATGTCCAACTATTTAAAGTGCATTTATCCGTACATTAGAATTTAAAAAAGCTCGGTATTATTTTAATGCTCTCAATTGTACGGGAGGGGGGCAGTTATAAGGAGGCTGCCTCTGAGCGTATCGGAGGCAGTGGCTGATGGTTTGGGCTCCGTAGGCCCTTCCCGGTTTAATCGCGGGAATGCATCTAGCCATTTACCTCCATGCCACCAATAATCCTTTTCCAAGATTATTTGAAGCAGTTAGACCTTCGTCAACCGTACATGCATAAAAAATTGAGAAGCATGCGTTGAGTATGAAACTCTAGCACGTTTAATTATACTTTAGCAATTGTCAAGTATCAGTGCATACCGGATATCGGAAGTATTTTATTTAAATGTAACCGTATCTTACTGTATACATTGTGTTAAGAAATACGGAGGCTGCCTATGGATATATCGGAAACGGGTATAGATGGTTTGTGGGCTCTGAAAACTCTTTTCGACTTAATAATGAGCATTCTCCATATCGTCTCTGGCTTTATCCAATAAGAATTTTCAAGCGGTTGGAGAAAGCAAGGATAGAAAATAGTTCGACTCACGTTCTACAACTGATAAAGCAAACCAATAGGATATGGATGGTTGAGTAATGGATAAAAAGAAGCATTGTGTCAAAACTAAATTAAAAAACTGACTAAAATAGCGGGTTCAAGTATTATAAAAAGTCGCCGAAAGTTTCTTTGGGCTAATTTGGCATTACCCTCGTGCAAGTGAGTGCACATCCCCGCGAGTGCCGCGGCAAAAGTATTTTATAGCTGACGTACTATATAATAGATACCGTACATCCCTGTGGTGCATTCGAGTAGCCATCAGAATTGAAGCTGATGTAGTGGAAGAAATCTATAATCCATCTAGAAGAAAAGCATCCAGCTAGAAAATGCGACGGCGACTGATGTTAGTATTTGGAAAAAGAAGTAAAATTTGCATCTAGCAAGAGTAAGAAGCAGGAGAAGGAGGAAAAGAAGGCAGCTAAATAATTCAGAAGGCAAATCAAGACCAAATTAAAGTCGCCAGTTGAGCGACTTTAGTTAAAGTTGACAAAATATGAAATGCGAGAATTACAGACGACAACCTTTTATTACTAAGTTGTTGGATACCATAAAGTATGATAATCAATAATACTGCAAAAAGACTATCAAGAAGTTTCATTCGTTTTTTGTAACTTTGGTTCCAAAACTGAGGAAAGCTAATGAAAATGATCGTCTTCATGGGACATGAGGGCTGTATAAAGGTAGTTACATATATACCTTGGCGATATCCACGTGCGTAACGTAGATATTCCGCCGCATATTGCCATGAGTTTTGCATAAACTGAACCTGGCTAGCGAGGTATACACGTCACAACTCCAATATGGCAGAGAGCATGTTAGATGTCTACGACATCATTAAGTCCGGGGAAGTCGGACGTTTAAATTGAGTACATCTGTATTTAAATCATATATTTTGACACTGTGAAGTTGCTCCTAAAAGCGAATTTCAGAGAGTGAACTATGGTAGTTCTAAAATACAGCTAAGAAGCGATAATTGAAATATCATAAAATTGATAACTTTATATGTAAATGTATAGTAGTATCAATTACTTATAACTTTATTACACTTCGAAGAATGATATAATCATTAGTCGGCCTGAATTTTGTTGAACTAATGAGCTCATAAACTCACATTTTCTAACGCATCGTATATCAAGTCCAGTTTGCTTCAAAACTGTACCTAAGTAGCAGATAGGACATTCATATCATGAATTGTCGGTCTGGTTGCGGATCGGGTAAGCATTCATTGATGCTTTTGTGAAGTTGTAATACTCAAAGTATGTGATAATGAAATCAAGTCTTAAATTTTACAAATGCGTTCAAAGGATTGACCAGTATAAGAATATATTATTAGGCTAAGTACATAATATTTTATAGAGCATTCTATTAAATACTCTAGTGTTATAAATATGTTGTACTAATGGCATCAATTACAAGGTAAAAATTAACTTGGGTAGCTACTTCATCATCATCATCATCAGCCTGTCCTCGTCCACTGCTGGACGTGGGCCTCTCCAATGGCGCGCCGCTGGGCTCTATCTTCGGCTCTCTGCATCCGGCCGTTGCCGCCACCTTGCGGACATCGTCACCCCATCTAGCGGGAAGACGGTCTTTAATTACGCTTGCCAAGGCGTGGTGTCCACTCTAGAACGCGTCTACTTACTATAAATTTATTATAGTTGTTAAAAAAGAAGTATGGAGTTGGTTGCCGGTTCTATCTACGACC
>HE671897.1:21423-59017 GCA_000313835.2 Heliconius melpomene melpomene
AGGTAAGAAGCGTAGTGTCGCCTATTATACGTTCCGGCGCCCTACCACCTGAGACCACGTGACTTCCGGCGATCGCTGATTGGTCGAAGACAGCAACCGGAAGTGAAAATCATTGGATAATCAAAGGGAAGTATACAGCGCCCTCTCACAGATGCTGTGCATCGTCTCTCCACAATAATACAAGTTTTATTGTTATGTAAAACTTGTACTATTATAAGACGTTCATGATATATTATCAATATAATTTCAAAGATATATTATCTTTCAAAACACTGTTTAACGCGACGGTTGTGAGTTTCATCCTCTGGAGGGAATGCAATGTTATTTATTAATATTTTCATTTTCGCGGTGATAACGAATTAAAGCGCTGCGTTAAGTTCCGCTACTCAAAACGCAGTATCTCAAGAATTCTGCTGAAAGTGGAAAACGGAAATGATTGAACACAAGATTCCCAAGTACCCTCTGCCTATTAAAAAAAAGCCTATTAAAAAAAATCAGGTTAAAGAAATTACTCTAATGCTATTAGTGTCTAGTCTCCACTTATCTACTTTTTTAATAACATTATACCTCCTACACATATGATATTTACTTTCCATGCCTATATTATAAATTCGAAAGTAACTCTGTCTGTCTATCTGTCTGTCCTTTACGCCATCAGGGCCAAACCGCTAACTAAATTGTGATAAAATACTCATATAGAGATACTTGAGGGTCCCGGGATGAACATAGGATACTTTTTTTTTCTCATATTTGTAATATTTTCGATATATACCAATATATTAAAATAATTAATTTGACAAGGAATTTATTCCGCCATGTTAATAACAATCGTCGCTACGCGTTGCTAAGCAACGGCTTGCAAAGTTTGTTGTTTTAAGAAAACGTCACCCAAAGTGAGTTTGCTTAATGCATACATGGCGCGCGCCGATATAGATTTGTATACATTAACAAAAATTAGATAATTTCTATAATTTGATACTCATCCTTATGAAAATAAATATAATAGTCACTTTTAGCATTTCATCTAGATGGAAATTATAGTTTACTGTATAACATTCTAATAAATAATTAAGATGTCACTGATTCCAAATGACCTACCCTACGAGTGGTATAGTATGATCGACACGAACGGGCAGATTACTTTGATGGTTTAGTAATTTTTTATATATTTTCGAATTACTGTTAATTTTTATGTAATTATTTGCTTCTTATAATTAATTTATCTCAGTTTGGTTATCCATACCGATGTTATACACTTAAAATATCGTAATTTAAATCATTTGGGATTTTATTTAATATTGTTCGCAAAAATTAATAATCTATATATATAAAAGGACTTGTCCTCACTGACTGAGGTAAGACGCACGCACAGCAGTAACCACTGTGCGTAGAAACGTGGAATTTGGACAGATGTTTACTTTCGTAATCTGGACATCCACTAAGAAGGGATTTTGAAAAATTTTAACCCTAAAGGGGTGAGATAGGGGTTGAAAATTTGTATGGAAAAAAAATTAAATCGGCACTGATTTTTATAAAATTTGTAATTTAGATTTTTAAAAGTATTTAATTGAACACGTGTTTCATCGTTTTCTAGAATTCTCCCCCTAAGGGCGCAAATAAGGGGTTGAAAGTTTGTATGGAAAAATCTTTAAAACGCCACCGATTATTATAAAATTTTAAATTTAGACTCTTAAAAATGTTTCATTGAAGACATGTTTCGTGGTTTATTAGAATTCACCCCTAAATACGCAAGCGAAGCTGCGCGCGTCCGCTAGTTATTTAATATAGAAAAATGTTTAGGACGCGCGCACGGCAAACTTTAGGTACTTTTACTTCTTTTGTTTGTTCATTTCGGTTACTCAGATATTTTTTCTAATAATAAATCTCCACTTATTATTATTTTTTAACTTATTTTAGTTATTTAGGCTTATATATTCGCGGGCGTAGCCGCGTCCGGGCCCACTAGTAATTTATATATATTTAAAATCGAAAGGTCACTCACTCATCACGAAATCTGAGAAACGACATGTGCTACGAATCTGAAATTTTGTATAGGAGTTACTTATAGGGCGTAGGTGCTCGCTAAGACGGGAATTTGCAATATTCGACTTCTAAGGGGTTGTGTTTGGGGTTGAAAGTTTGTATGAAACTTCGTTACTACAAATGCGTAGGAGTCTCAAATTTTGCATGGTCGTCACTTATAGGACGTAGGTACTTATGGAGACAGAAATTAATAATAACGTAGTTCACGCAGGCGAAGCCGCGGGAGGGCCGCTAGTAATATATATAAACGTGTATTAGATTTTTTAATCCGATTATATAAAATCCCAAATTTAATTCTGCAAATGTTTATGTATTTTAAGTAGTAGCATTATCTACTTAAAACAGTGCATTACCCGGTGTAAGGTGTAAGGCATGCTTTCATATACACGACGAGCAGAGATTAAGTCGACGCTCTAATATAACACGAAAAAGCTGTATTTTATACTTGGGTTGAAATATTTTATAAACTACTAGTTCCTACCTAGATTTTATCCCTGTAAACTACTAAATAGCTGTCTAAGTAAGGCCGTCATGGCTCAGCGGTACAAGGGTGTGACTGTAACGCGACGGTTGTGAGTTCGATCCCAACTCGAGGAACTGGAATATTTATTTACGTTTATATTTCCAGTTCTTCGCTCTGATGGTTTGTCATTTTTTTCCTGTCAGGCAATATTTTTACAAAAAATTAAATCAAATCAAATCATCTTCACGCTGTATCCCGCACACATCAGGAAAGGCAGAGAGAACCTAGTGTTAAGCCACTCCGTTCCCCATTTTCCGCCGAATTCTGGAGGCACTGAGTATTGAGTAGCGGAACTCAACGCCGCGCTTTGTCTCGACACCAAGCGAAGGCAAATGAAAATAAAAATTTTAATAAATATTTCATTATATTTCTATAGCGTTTACAGTTACATACTTTTATGCCTTTCCACCACGACTTGCTTCGGTTCTAGATTTTCCTTGAAATAAATATCTGTATTCATCGTTGGATTCCTATATCAATATGTACACATCTTTCTCTTTTTTCCTCATTTATCAATGTGTGAAGAAAATTTTACTTAAATAATTTTATCGTCCATAATATTTTTACCTTGTAAGTATAATCGGGGACTTCTCGGTTCTCGCGAATAGCTATTAGGTGCGACTGACAGTGACACGGTCCTTGAACAGGAGTGGGATGCATTTGAATATTATCACTCCCTTACAACTAATAAGAACCTAGAACTGTTACATCATTTTTAGGATTCCGTACCTCAAAAGGTTAAAACGGAACCCTTATAGGATCCCTTGTCCATCTGTTTGTCTGTCAAGACCATTTATCTCAAGATCGCGTAGAGGTAGCAAGCTAAAATTGAAATGACAAATATTCAGATCTTTGGTCCCATAAAGCACAGAAATGAAGCTGCTAAGTCAACGAAATAAAAAGATAAGAGTGTTTGTGCTATGCTAGCACCTACCTACTGAGCACTTACCATATACCTACAGTTATGAAATAAACGGCAATAAGCTCCTCTGGTGTTGCACGGGGTCGTGGGCGGCGGTGATCACCATTAGGTGACCCATGCGCTTGTTTGCCTTATCATTTTTCCATAAAAAAAATTATGAAATGTACATATATGTTCATTTCACACAAAATGATAGCATATGCCCGCAAACCTAAGTTTCTCAACAGCTCTCCTCTCGTCCTGTAATTGCTACGGAAGCATCCATGTGTGAGTGCGACTCGCACTTAACCGGTTTTTAACACTCAATATTACTACAATCTTACTATCTATATCTAATTCACTTCACGTACCTTCTTATCTAATTTAGTATGAAATTTATCTTGATAAATGTTTGGCATTCTGCGTACAGGCCGCGATAAATCAGCAATATCTCACCGCGTTTCAGTTGCTGTCCATTTTAGGATATCAAATGATAGAAAATATCAACGCAATCTTATCTAACTGAAGAACTTAATATTAACGAGTCTTGTCTAATTAAGTTCATTAAGAATTATTTGATAAATACGATAACATTAGTCTTTTCTTTATAGATAACTAGTGGACCCGAACGCGGCTACGCCCGCTTGGACTATACGAATATTTATAAAATATATTTATGAAATTATTTTCAGTTTTCAATAGAGAGATGCGTTAAGCAAGCTCATTTTGGGTGACGTTTTCTAACAACAAACTTTACAAATCGTTGCTTAGCAACGTTCGTATAGCGACGGTTGTTATTAACATGGCAGAATAAATTGCATGTCAAATTAATAAGTATTTTAATATATTGGTATATATCGATAATATTACAAATATGAGAAAAAAACCTATACTATGTTCATCCCGAGACCCTCAAGTATCTCTATATGAGTATTTTATCACAATTAAATTAGCGGTTTGGCCCTGATTGCGTAAAAGACAGATAGACAGAGTTACTTTAGAATTTATAATATAGGTATGGTTAATGTAATATACTAAATCCAAAATTATTTTAAGAATAGACACGTCATTTTATTACAGACTAGTGGACCCGAACGCGGCTACGCCTGCTTGAACTATAAGAATATTTTCGCGACGGTCATACTCATACTATGCCGCCCGAAGGCTAGATCATTTCGAATCAGTGACATCTCCTTAATTATTTATTAGTATATTATACAGTAAACTATAATTTCAATCTAGATAAAATGCTAAAAGTGAATATTATTCATAAGGATGAATATCAAAATGTCGCGGTAACGGTTGCGTAGCGACGCGACGGTTGTTATTAACATGGCAGAATAAATTGCATGTCAAATTAGAAAGTACTTTAAAATATATTAGTTTATATGTATAATGTAATGTTATATAGCCTATAGCACTTTTGAAGAATGCAGCTTTCATACAAAACAAAAACAATGTAAATCGGACCAGTAGATCCAGAGATCTTAGCGTTCAAACAAACAAACAAACTCTTCCGCTTTATTATATTAGTATAGACTAAGTGTAAAAGAATATTATCAATAATCGAAGAGACAAAACCTCATACTCTATCCTGCATGTAGCAGAACCGGCAGTAACCAGTATCCCCCCTTTTTTATTGTTTTCTGCTATTCTAACACAGATAATGATTACTTTGATACAAGCAATGCATCACTGCAAACCTCATATCTAAGCTTAAATTAATGAAGATATCTGATATGTCCATAATAAATTTACTCGAGGTGCCGATGCTGAATGTATATAGATTGGTTCATCTATCTTCCGTGTAGGAACTATTGAGACGAGCTCGTTGCGGTAACGCCTAACCCCATATGTAGATACAATATTATAGATAGGTATATCTTCATAAAATATATAACTGAGAATTTAGTTCCTATATTTGTTGTACTCTTTGGAATATTATATTTCTTTCCCTATTTTCCATTCAATTGCGTGTTGAGTGGCGGAACTCAACGTCGCAGACTGCCTGGACACCAGAGCGAAGAAATGTAAATATAAACATAAAAAAATCACATTTCTTCCAGTGGGGATCGAACCCACGATAGTTGCAATTTACAATCACCCGCTTGTTCCCCTGCGCCACGACTGGCCTAGATGCCTTCAGAATTCACCGTAAAATAGGGAACGGAGTGTCTTAACACCTCCTCTCCCCCTCAGCCTAGCCTACATATATAGATATATTACATTAAATTCACTTCGTAGTTATTCTTTTTTTTTTATTCTCCAAACGGAATACATAGCAAGTTAACAAAAGCTTGTTTTCCTAGGAATATTTGTCCTTGAGCAACGCGCTGACTTTGAAAAACAAACTTCTGACAACCCCCGAAGAATATTTAAAGAGCTTACCATGTATTCCAAGAACTACGTCAAATACGAGAGGAAACTTTTTAACTTATGACACACAAAGAAATGTTTTAATTCAAAGTCACGTCTTACTTCTAATTTATGCCGACTGTGAGTGAGACCTATTATAATAAATCAGCTCTACGTTGTATCCCGCACACAGTAAGGTAGGAAGAGGGAACCTAGTGTTAAGTTACTACGTTCCCTATTTTACGCCGAATTCTGAAGCTTGAGTGGTGGGACGGTGGTCAACGCCACGCTTTGCCTCGACACCAGAGCGAAAAAATTAATTACCTCGTGTGGGATTCGAACCTGCAACCTTCTGATGTATTAAACAAGTTACATATAAATAATATTTGATATATACCTACGTAAGAAATACGCTTATCCGCTGTTGACATAAAACGGTAAAGTTCCTCCATCGAAGATAGTTTACTCATTTAGCGTTCAATCTAAAAGCGCCGCGGGCTCTTTTAAGGTGCCTACAATCAAATTTACCTGCATCTTGCCAGGTTAATCGATTATTAAAATGTTGCCATCTTATGATGATTAAGAATTATTTAAAATAAATTTAAAGTGTTATTCCAAAGTTAGGTAAGAAAAATACTTATTAAGAAAACCTATAATAATTAGAACGTAGCGGGATTTAAACCCGCGCCTCTTGGAAACCGTCCAAGCGCTCTGACCACTGAGCCATACGTTCTTTTGTAAGTGTGGAATACCACTTTAAATAATTTAAAAATAAGCAACAGTTGAACATAGTAATAAAGGACATTTAAGAGGAAAAACGATAGTAATAAACGACAAGCCAAACAACTCAAATCTTTGTGTAGATGTCTAGCTTTCATCCAAATTTTGGGTCATATTCACTAAATATAGTAAAATATAGGCCATGGCAGCCTTCATTTACTGAGTGACAAATAATATATTTATATACGTAAATAAACTAAACATAGGAAGGTCAAGTTGGAGGAAGTATTTTGTTAGGGTTAAACAATAAACATTACTATTTGAGATTTTTGTATATCTGTCTTGAATTTTATTTTGCTCATATAAAACTAAAGTGTTTATTACGCTTTGCACTTTAGATATACCCACAAATTAAATGGAACCACATATTTTGTGTTCATTCATATAAGTATTTATAAAATTAGTAAGCAAATATCTCAAATATCTTTGCTAAATATCTTAAAACAGACTAGATATAGTATCAGAAGATAGTAACTTATCATACATTAGCCAAGAATCGTTGTTAGGGTGTAATGTGTATGGATACATCTGCAATGCCAAGCAGAGCAGGAGTTACGCGACGCATTTAAAATCGACTCTGAAGAGACCCCGTTCTCCACCTTCCAATTATTTATAAAACATTGGCACAATCGTGACGCAACTTTCTCAACTTTCTCTCTCTTCTTCTCTGGTAACAAAAGGAGTTTTGCCAATCATCATGCAACCTCCTGAAAATTGGATGATGCATGGGAAACAAATTCTTAACACGGATTATTAAAAAGGCATCTTAACACTGGGCTCCCCCTGCCCGCCATCGTTACCCCGCTATATGCGGGATACAGCGTGAAGCTAATAAAAGAGAAACTCATGTTCATGGTGGTCCATCACGCTTTATATATCTGAATAATGTCTAAAATGGCATGAAAACTTTTTTGCCCAAAAAATATAAAGTACCCAAATAAATATAAATAAGATATCTTACAACTATTTAAAAGAGACTATATTTATTTACGGCCTAATTCATCGGGATCTACTCCAGTACTGTTTTATAGCTCCACCTCAAGTTTATGGTCTATAAACTCGACGTTCATTTGTTAGTAGAAATATCTAACACCATTATATATTGTCGACCAGGTGTCCTGTGGAACGTCATATTTTACAACTTCATCCACGATAAACCTTTTTTTATTATTGTTTCGGTTATTCTTTTTCTCAGCTGGAATTGTAGTCTCAGATAAGCGAGTTATCTAAAAGAAAACTTAATAATTTATGAAAATTTATTAATTTAATGAATGGACGAATGGAGAAAGGACCAGTGCTATAAGCTATAAAATAATAGGCTAGATTTTTTATTTTATTATATACATATAGGTACATTAAACAAGCTTATTAAAGGCCGTCATGGTGCAGTGGGAAAGCTTATGTAAACGATTATTGGATGATTATGGAATCCGTTCCCACTCGGGCAAATGAATTACTTTCATTTTTCCGCTCTGATAAGACTAAATGGAGAATACATGTTGGGCGCAAAGTTTATAAGAGAGTGTAACACCCTCTGTTATTTGCAAGATACAGTGTTAAGACACTCCGTTCCCTACTTTCTTCCGAATTTACGTGGCATTGGGTGTTGAGTGACGGAACTCAACGCCGCGTCTTTGACTTGTTAACAGAGCGAAGAAATTAAAATACTTAATCATTAAATTCATTAAATTATTAAATTCAATTTCGATGTTTTTACTTAATCCTTAAAACCAAAAAATAAGTAGTAACTAAGTATATAAATCTTGTTTATAAACTTAAAATTAAAAACTACACCTACGAAGAAATTTATTCATCAATTACATTTACGTTTTTCACAAGGTTACATTGAAGGTGAAGAACGCACTGAAAATTTAACACCCCCATTAAAGTGGTTACAGTACAATCATCTTGTCAGGTATGATATATTACCTGTAAGCCTATCTAAGTGTCGGCTGTAACGACCATTTTTTCCCAACAATTCATTCCATTCGCGACGTTTCTATTGTCTACAATCAGCTCGCTACAAGAAATTCCAAAAAAAAAATAAGATAAATTCCTCCAAATGTCTTTATTTACGAGCAACACTCTGTACCCAACGACTATCTCTATACCTAATGGCTTTACGCAAATGGCGGACAAATCGAAAAACAAGATAATATTTTTGGATGTCGCGCCAGCTCGTACTCCACATATGAAACCCATGTCCGGCAACTCGATAGCACCCTTACATGATAACTTTATAGCCCCACAAATTAATAGGGATATTATATATGAGAATATAAAACCAGTGTTCGCTTTACTTCGTATTATGGGAGTTCTGCCCCTAACGAGACCTTCTCCAGGAGTGAATCAGTTCCAAATTGCATCTCCTTCGATGTTATATTCTTTTATATTCTACGTTTGTCTTATTGGCTACATATCATACCTGACTTTGAACAAAGTTCAAATATTGCGTACAGCGGAAGGGAAATTCGAGGAGGCTGTCATTGAATATCTATTTACAGTGTATCTATTCCCTATGCTGGTAGTTCCAATATTGTGGTATGAAACAGGGAAAATTGCGGGCATACTGAATGGATGGGTTGATTTTGAAGTATGTAAATGGTTTTTTTAGATATATTAATTAAATATTGTCGAATGAACTAAATTATGATTATTTTTTTTAATTACAGATATGCTACAAGAAATTATCTGGAAGAAATTTACCTATTAATTTATATAAAAAAGCTTTAGCAATTTCTGTAATTATACCAATATTGTCGACAACCTCTGTCGTCATCACTCATGTTACTATGGTGCATTTTAAGTTGATACAGATTTTACCCTACATTTTTCTAGAAATCCTTACATATATTTTAGGGGGGTATTGGTATCTCTTATGTGAAACTTTAAGTGTCTGTGCAAGTATACTTGCAGAAGATTTTCAACAGGTAAATGAAATAAAATTAAATAAAAGGACGTACCTATTTATTAAATTCAATGGAAATATCTACATTTCCTCACTTTCTCTAAAATAGAAAAATAATCAGAAAAATATAAGGATTATGACAAAAGATGTTTATTATTAATTTAGTTTTTTTTTATTATTATTATTATAAAATTATTATTTTTTCAGGCACTACGACATATAGGGCCCGCAGGAAAAGTAGCGGAATATCGCGCCCTTTGGATACGATTAAGTAAATTGGCCCGGAACACTGGCGTCGCAAATTGCTATACTTTCAGTTTTGTCAATTTATACCTCTTCCTTATCATAACTTTGTCCATATATGGCCTTCTTAGCCAAATCTCTGAAGGTTTCGGTATCAAGGATATTGGACTGGCTGTAACTGCGTGCTGCAGCATTTTCTTATTATTTTTTATTTGTGATGAAGCCCATTACGCATCGCACAATGTGAGTAGAATAAGGAATTACACAATAATTTATTCATATTACGTACTTAACTATAAATTAAGCTTAACAAGTCTTTTGCACATAGATACGTACTCGTACATACGTTTGTACACAATATAATTTTCAATATAAATAAATAAATAAATAAAAATCTTTATTAGGATAAGAATCTTTAATATATAAAAATCGCTCGCACAAATGTATTTTATATATAATAGAAAGAAATAAAAATAATACAAAATCTATGCATAAGCGCTCGTAACTTCTGTTTGTGTTAATTTAGAAGCTTAATTTTCTATGATCCAAAGCGATAGAGAGGACATTTGGATATTTCATTTAAATTTCCGTTGGATACGTTCCTGAGATAAATGTGGTCTTGACAGACATACAGACGTAGAAAAAACATATATTGCACATTACTTATAAAAAATAAGAGGCCGTCGTGACGCAGCGGCACAAGGGTGTGATTGCAACGCGACGATTGTGGGTTCGATCCCCACTCGAGGAAATGGAATATTTATTTACGTTTATATTTCCATTTCTTCGCTCTGGTGTCAAGGCAAAGCACGGCGTTGAGTTTTGCCACTCAACACGCAAAGCATCCAGAATTCGGCAGAAAGCGGGGAACGAAGTGTCTTAACACTAGGTGTGCGGGATACAGCGTGAAGCTGGTTTATTTACTTATAAAAAATCACTTCACAAAACTTACCTGTAAATATAATAAAACAAATCTACTTGTAACTTATTCTCTTAATATCGTAAACCATTCTTATACTTCACAGGTGAGAACAAATTTTCAAAAGAAGTTACTCATGGTAGAGTTGTCCTGGATGAACACGGACGCTCAGACCGAAGTCAACATGTTCTTACGCGCTACTGAAATGAACCCTTCTCAAATAAGCTTAGGCGGCTTCTTCGACGTGAATCGAAATCTTTTTAAATCTGTAAATTGCGATTTTCTGAATTATTAGTTTTTAACACATAACAAATATATTTTATTGTAAATAATAACTTGATATTATGAATGTGAAAGTTTGTAAGGATGGATATTTAGTCCACTTTCACGCAAAAACTACTAAACATATTTTGATGCAACTCTGCAATAATTGAAGTTATACATCAGAATAAGATCAGCTTAAAATTTATCTAAATATTTTGTATATGTTCTTGACTAATCTTATAAAACTGTGTAAATTTAAAGTAATAACAGTAAAGTAAAAGTTGTAAAACCGTAAAAGATGAAGCTAATAACTAAGTGTTACACATTAATTTATCTTACGTAGGACAAATAAGTTTCTTCCTTTTCATAAAAGTTTCTTTTTAACATGAAAAAAAAACTATTTTTAAAACATTCAGTATTATGTAAAATGTATTGAATATATTTGAATAGAACTGGCTCATCTATTACACCAACACCAATTAGTTAAAGTGCCTAACATACCAGAGACTATCCAGAAAGAACCGCTCATTTACGACTGAATTTTTAAATTACATATAATAAAGAATATTTACTTATTGAACGACATGAAAAAAATAATAGAATAATATATATTTAAATAACAACATTATTTTGAGAAAGGTTACTCACAACCATCACGTGTGCGGGATTAATTTATTATATTGAAATAAATATTGAATCGGTGTTTAAAAAAAATGATTTTTTTCGCAATTATCTATATAAATATATTATAAATGTTTTAATTTAATAAGAAAATTTACTATTGTTAAAAATATTTTTACAGCTTCTTGCCACAATGGTGACCTACTTAGTTGTATTACTCCAATTCCAAATAAGTATACCTGATGAGAGTCGAGGAAATGAATTGAACGAAAATCAAATTCCTATTAACGAAACTATAGCAGAAACCACAAAAATTACCACATCTACCATCGCTACCACCATCTTAACAACCCTGGCGAAGAAAAAAAAGAAAAATTAAATGTTTTGCTGAGATTTTGGGATTATCATTTATCATAATTAGGATTTTGGCCCAAATATTCATTATTTTACTCTTTAATAATTTAAAGCTTATTTGAGTTTCTATATTGTTCTTTACAAATCAAATTAGTAGTTTTAATTTTCAAATATATTCTATTTACTCGTTTTCATCCCTTTAAGAGGATGAATTTAAAATTCAGTAATTCGTACTGGCTTTATTATATTGGCAAGTTAGAACACTGTCAGCTTGTACTGGTACCTGGTGGTAAAAAATAGCTATAGCCAAATCCCGAGCTTGAATTTTATCGCGAGTGAACAGAGAACTCGGCGCCCATATACTTAGATTTCTCATTTTTTGTCGGTGAAGTCGAGAACGACGCATTACTTAAACTTAATATAACTTAAACTTAACACTTTACTTCTTCGCTCTCATTTCACATTTATGTTTTTAATGGCATATCATTACTTTTTGTAAAGAAATGATTACTATTAATCATTAACACTTTGTAATTCTTCAAATCACTTTATTTTCCAAGTTCTTTGACTTTTTCTTACCTGATAGTAAATATCAATAATTATTCGTTTTCAGATGTTTAAACGATAATATATTAATGACCGTTAGAGTTAAATTGTTGAAATTACGTTGAATATATACATCACAAGCTACAGAGTTTTAAGCTCAATAGTAACTTGAATTTGGTTCGTGTAAAATACACATTACACGTTTCCCGCTTTTTACTTGGCTGTATACGCTGGCGCGTGTCTTGATTTACGTAGTATAAATGAAAAACATTTCTATATTGTTTCGTTTTATGCAATGCTATTTATTTCTTTCCTTTGTGAAGTAGGAGACCAGAGATCACAGAACACATACCCAAAGGGGCCAGAGATGTCCGATATAAAACTATTCTAATAGTGGATAATAAAACTTTATAAGGATAAATTATTTACGCAAAATTAAAATACAATATAATTAATATCAATACAGAGTAAATAAAAATATATATTTGACGTTCCATTTTACGTACGCTATTGCATAGTTGGCTTGTCCCCGCATTATTTGTCACTGGAATTGATAGCCCAACGAATATTCCGGATGAACCGAATGTCAAACAAATAAAATCGCATTCTTGAGACCTAGAAAACGCCTATAAAAAAACCAAATTCTTCTAATTCAGTTATTTTTATTGAGATATATATATAAGAAAAAAATTTAACCATGGTAGACTACAGCAAATGGAAAGACATCGAGGTTAGTCTTTATTTTAATAATGAAAAAAAACAAGACTTATTAAGATCGAGTATATAAAAGTATATTTTTACTTTTGTTCACTTTTAATTTTGTTAATTTATTACTTATTTACTTGTGCCTAGATTTCTGACGATGAAGATGAAACACATCCAAATATTGACACTCCTTCGCTTTTCCGTTGGCGGCACCAAGCCCGTGTTGAACGCATGGAAGAACGAAAACGGGAACATGATGAGCATGTGCAACGTAAAGCTGAAAATATTAGAAAACTAGCTGAAACTAAAAAGAAGCTAACTGAAGTGGCCCCTGACAGCACCGATCTAGAATCTTTGAAAAAGTGTCTAGTTGAACTCGAAAAAGAAGAAAGAGCAATTAAATCAAAGGAAGACGACTTGAAAAAGAAAGAAAAGAAAACTCCATGGAATGTGGACACAATAAGTGAACCAGGTTTTACGAAAACAATAATTAACACAAAAGCTGGTAGGCCTAAAGATGAGAACTTAACAGAGGAAGAAAAGGAGGCAAGAATGAAAAAATTTATAAAGGAGAATGAAACATTATTGAAACAATTTGGTATGCTACGTCGCTATGATGATTCAAAACAATTCCTTTTGGAGCACAATCAATTAGTTTGTGAAGAGACCGCTAATTACCTTGTCATTTGGTGTATTAACTTAGAAATGGAAGAGGTAATTGTATAATTTGTCTATCCATGCTTAAGTTGTGAAACTATTTTTAGAGGGCCTAGTCTTTCTCAAAAAACATGGCATCTGACTGTAAATGCAATGGTTGTATGTTTTATCCACTGTACAAAATTAATAATATGCCAGTAAAAGCAGAAAAATGAAAGAAAAAGTATTATAATTATTTTAGCCACTTCATGTACTTTTACAGAGAACAGTTATTTATAAAGAAAATTTTAATTTCAGAAACATGACTTAATGGCACATGTGGCTCATCAAACTATCTGTATGCAATATATGTTGGAGCTCTCTAAACAGCTGGATGTGGACCCCAGAGCGTGTATAGGTTCCTTTTTCTCAAGGTATGAAAACAATATTTTATAACATTAGTTTATTATTGTTTTGAAATAAAAAAAATATTATTTTGTTATTATCAAGCATTTTCACAGAGTGGGACAATCTAACTGTAAACAGAATAAAAGAAAATACAACAAACCTTACAAAATTATTACTATATGCAAGTTGAACCATTTCACCACTGTAGTAAGATACAGCAGCATTCTCCGCCAAATTTGAAAAACTAAAAACAATGTCTTGAAAGTAGGTTTTCTCTGCCTAACTCTCTGTGTAATGCAAATAAGTGAAGGTGCTTTGCTTTCAATACCAGAGCAAAGAAATGAAAATATTAATATATATTAATTCATTCTGCTTAGTGGGAATTGAACCCACAACTGTCAGGTTTACAGCCATACTCTTATGTGACTATGTCACAACAACCTAATCTTTTAAGTTATATAACTTATTTCTTTTACATATAAACTATACATTACATTATGTGATCATACCTATAAATTAATTTAATAATTATAAATAACTAATCTAAAACAGGATTCAGGTAGCAGAAAAAACATACAAGGATTCATTTGATGTTGAGTTAGAACAATTCAAAGGTAGAATCAAAAAACGTGCTGCAGAAAAGATTCAAGAAGCCTTAAGGGAACAGGAGGAAGAAGAAAAGAAAGCAAGACTGGGACCCGGTGGCTTGGATCCTGTAGAAGTATATGAGGAACTACCTGATGTATGTGACATATAAATATATATATTTTTTGCTTCACATTGTATCCTGGATATGCTAGGGTATGCAAAGAGAACCTAATGTAAATACACTCAGTGTCCAGTGGTGGCACCTCAATTTATCTTATATTACTATTATTTCTATATCTTTTATTATATTCATTTCATAGCTCTACAAGAATTAAGAAATTAATATAATTATTTTTAAAGTGGGGAATGGAGTGTCTTAACACTAGGATCCCTCTGCCTACCCTGCTTTGTGCGGAATACAGCATGGAGCTGAAGCTAATATAAAAATTTGTATGTAGCAGGACTCAAACCCGCGCCTCCTGGAAACCATCCAGGACATTTCCATGTATGAATATAATTGATTTCATCTAGTGGGAATCAAACCCAAAACAGTTACATTTACTGTCAGACAGCTCAAAATATACTGTACGGTTACTAAAATATATGGTTTTGCCGGCATTATAAAATGGTATTATCTAAGAGTAGCATATGGCATATTTGAAATGCATGAGTAACTCTGACTGAGGGTACAGTGGGTTACAAGGAATTATATAATATAATATGTATGTGCCTTCCTTGACAAATTTACAACAAATACAATCCAAACAAACTTTTCAATTTGAACCAGTAGTACCAGAGGTTGTCGCATTTAACGAAACAAATCATTGATCTTGCTTTATATTAAGAATATAGGAGTATAAATTATATTAAAACTCAAGGAAATAATTTTATAAGATACTTTTTTATTTCCCCGTAAAGCATAGTATTAAATTAGGCTATTTGAGACATTTTTGTCACAATTTCAAACGATATAAAATGGGGAACAGAGTTCCATTAACAGATCCCAACTGTTAAGCATTCCATTCCCCAGGTTCTAATAAACTCAACACCGCACTTTGTCTTCTTATAAAAGCAAGGGAATATAAATATTTTTTACCCTTAGCAAGATGCTGTCTTTGCGCTATGGGAGTCTCACTCACTTAAACTGTCTAAGTCTGACGTAAAACTGACAGTTGTGGGTTCAATTCCTACTCAAAGAATGAAATAATTAATATTTTCTTGCCCTGGGAATGGATGGGAATCGAAGGATCGGAAGTATCTTAATGGAGAATGTACTGTCTCCGTCACTAGATTCTTTCCCAAGTTCTCTATGCCTACACTACAATATCCGGTATAGAATGTGTGAAGCTTTAAGCAAAATAATATTAAATAATAATTATTATGTACAAATATTACAGGAATTAAAGAAATGCTTTGACTCCCAAGATGTTCCAATGCTCCAAGCGACCATAGCCAAAATGCCTGAAGAAGAAGCTGTATACTACATGAAGAGATGTGTAGATTCTGGTCTGTGGGTGCCAGGCAAAAATGATGAACCTAGCGTGAAAGAAGACACAAAAGACACTCCCTCAGCCAGCACTGATGATGTAGACTGATTAAAATATTACTTTTATGCATTTTTACTTTTGTATATTTATGCTAGTATATATATTATTGTGTATGCAAAAGATTATTTTGTTTTATAATATGTGTTACATATATATGTAGTATATAATAATTGTCTAATGTGAAATAGTAATTCCCTATGTAAAATCTAATTTGTGATATTGATAGAAACAAAAAGCTGTATTTAGATGTTTCAATTTTAATGTAATCATTAATAGCCTCCATTATGACAGTAGTAAAGCATTTATGTGACATGTTTCTTATTTTATACTAAATCACAATATAATGTTACTTATACCTTAATTCGCACACTACGTAGCTGTATATTTAAGACAATTATATATTTTTTTAATAAGCAGAATGCAAAAAAAATAATGTTTTCGGCATCTTTTGAAAGTTCCCGCAGATGGAGTTAGCTGGTTTGCTAGTTAAGGTATCAAAGTGTTGATTTTATTTGGCATTTGCAAATTTATGTTATTATTCATTTTTAAACAAATACATTAAATTTTATATAAATTAAATTATACATTTAGTACTTTAAAAAGTAAATTGTGTTCTAAACTCATAGTATAAGAATTTCCCTCAGTATATTTTTTAACATGTTCGTGTCGATTTTCATATTTAGAATTCGCATTAACTCGTAATTTAACTGTCGATTCATTATTAGGTTAATGTGACATCAGTAAGAGATATATGTCTTTATATATATATATATATAGTGTTAAAAGCTAGCATTACTTTGACTTTTAGATGAACGAACAAGCATGTTATTTTGTATATAACAAAGCTGAAAACAATACAAATTAAATTATGCCTGATATTTTATTGTTTTCTTTTCAATTTAGACAAAGTATATTTATTTATTTCCTTTTTAGCAGATTTCACCAAGGGCAAATAAATTTTCGGGACATAAATATTAAGTCTATTGAGAAGAAAATTCCAATTCCCAGAATTTGAGTGGGAAATAGAAAATACTTTTTTCTCCAGAGTGAAATCGAACTTGCGATTATTACGTTTACAATCACGCTGTCCACTGCGTCACGATATCTTTTGAACATACAAAATATTGATGTTACCCTTTTTATGTAATTAATTCAAATGAGTATTATATTTGTTTTTTTATATTTATTCAGAAACTCATAAAGCAATAGACGAAAAATTCCAGAAAATTAGTGGGATACAAGTGATGTAGCCGTCACTTATTAGAAAAAATGACGAATAAAAATAAATACTATTATTTATCTAATTAACGATAACCCGAAAAACATTTCTTAATTTCTCCCATATATTTCAAAAATGCTTATCGGCTGAAACCTTTTTAGACTGGGATCCGACCGTTGAATCCTGCATAAACGAGTTTTCTTAATTAAACCTATATTAATGAATAATACATGATTAGTAGAACAGATTACACCTGGGTTGCCTGGTTCTTCCAGGCAACCCAGGTGTAATCTGTTCCTGCCGCAATCACCTTTAATTACATTTTTTCGTAACTCGTTTTTGGAGAAAATTGCACCCATACGTTTTTTATATGAATCGCACATCATTTGAAAGATAATCGCATATGGAATTGGAAAATTAAGGGTTGCCAGCTCTCAGTCTGCCGCAAGTCTAGGGTTGCCTGGTTTAAAGTTGTCACTAAATGTTAATAATTTGCACTCATGTGTTTTTTTAATGAATTATATATCAAATTAAAGCTTATTTTTTTCTGAACACTATAAAACAGGGTTGCCTGGAAAATTCCTGCCGCAAACAGGGGTTGCCAGCGTTTGAAATATTTTATTCCGGTTCCGTTTGACTATGAGAATAGACGATGAAATGCGCGGTCTGCCTTATGTTTTAAAGTAAAATATTATATAATAGAAGATCAATCTTAAAATCAATGTTTATTCTAATTGTTCACCGGTTAAATGATGATTTTAATCATATTAAGTACACGCAGAAAACTATTTAAAGATCATAGGGCAGAAGAAATCATCCTTATTTTTCAAGTAAAATAATGAATCTATAATATTGAGTCTTTGCAAAATCTATTTTCTAAATACTAATATTTATTTATTAATTTAAATTACCATTTTGAAACAATTAAATTATCTAATTAAATAAATGTTTACAAATATCGATCTACTATAAGGTATTAATATACATACATATATATCATGTTTCCTTAATATAATGAAGGGTGACCATTATTGCGGATATTTTTTTTATTAATTATATTGAAAAATACATTTCAATGAACTCTCTCTCTCTCTCTCTTCGTCCTCTACTTGTTTGATTTGACAACGCTTGCCGCAATTTTTTTTTCTCACGCAATTTTTAATAATTTGCATAGGAAAGAAATATATATAATAGAATTATAATAAGCAAAACTAAGTAAGCAAAATAAATTCGAAGAAAATCCGACAGTAATGCCGACTAATAAACGCTATTTACGGTTTATGACCAAGAGTCGGCAAATATCAATTAGTTGGCTATTTTTTACTATAGATAAACATTTTGCGGCGCGATACAAAGCAAACTAAATGCAATAAAATTATTTTCGAAGATGTATTGTTTCTAAATGCAATAAAAGTGCAGATGGCCAAATGAGTTGTTTTTGAGCATATTACTTAGTTACTTACCTTTCGTTTTGGAGTAAAGACGTTTTTACTTGACAAAAATGAAGATGTGAAAATGTGATAGAATTTAACAAGGAATCTTTCCAAAAGTGTAAAATTATGTTATTGTTTCGCCAAAAAATTAATTTTAAATACAGTGACATTTTTTTAAATAGTGACACAATGCACGGTTAACATTTATAGTGTTACAAAAAAGTTCATTGTTTAAAAACAAAAATATAAAGAAGTATTTTTTAATTATTTTCTAATGCAAAACGTAAGTATACTTTAATGTTTAATATTATATAGTTTAATAAAATGTGACAATTGTGGCCGTGGGAATTGCCTCAGTTTTGATTACACTAAGTTAGGGACGTGAGTGAGTGATTACGCTTTATTATAATTATAAGGACAATTCTTTCAGACCTAAATGCCTTAAAAACTATCAGCATAGACGGACAAGTTCTTGCTAGCGACATTTTTTTATCTATATTTTTTAATAGTTTTTATTAGTTGAATAGTTTTTCATTTTACTTTGCAAAAACGTAAATATTCGTACCAAAAAGATGGGCGCCATAGTTCTTTCTACGGATACGGACGGCGTTGTCAAATCAAACAAGCAGAGGGCGAAAAGAGAGAGATTGTTTATTGAAATGTAATTTTCCATATTTTCTTAATTAATAAAAAAATATCCGCAATAATTGTCACCTCTCATTATATTAAGGAAACATGTTGTAATTAATACCTTATAGTAGATCGATATTTGTAAACATTTACTTAATTAGATAATTTAGTTGTTTTAAAAGGGTTATTTAAATTAATAAATAAATATTAGTATTTAGAAAATAGATTTTGCAAAGACTCAATATTATAGATTCATTATTTACTTGAAAAATAAGGATGATTTCTTCTGCCCTATGATCTTTAAATAGTTTCTGCGTGTACTTAATATGATTAAAATCATCATTTAACAGGTGAACAATTAGAATAAAACATTGATTTTAAGATTGATCTTCTATTATATAATATTTTACTTTAAAACATAAGGCAGACCGCGCATTTCATCGTCTATTCTCATAGTCAAACGGAACCGGAATAAAATATTTCAAACGCTGGCAACCCCTGTTTGCGGCAGGAATTTTCCAGGCAACCCTGTTTTATAGTGTTCAGAAAAAAATAAGCTTTAATTTGATATATAATTCATTAAAAAAACACATGAGTGCAAATTATTAACATTTAGTGACAACTTTAAACCAGGCAACCCTAGACTTGCGGCAGACTGAGAGCTGGCAACCCTTAATTTTCCAATTCCATATGCGATTATCTTTCAAATGATGTGCGATTCATATAAAAAACGTATGGGTGCAATTTTCTCCAAAAACGAGTTACGAAAAAATGTAATTAAAGGTGATTGCGGCAGGATTCTTCCAGGCAACCCAGGTGTAATCTGTTCTACTAATCATGTATTATTCATTAATATAGGTTTAATTAAGAAAACTCGTTTATGCAGGATTCAACGGTCGGATCTCAGGGTATTTTATTACCCCGCTAGGGATACAGCGGGAAGTTAGCTCAGGAGTATTTTTTTTCATCATAATTTCGAAACATTGCCCTACGTCTAATTCAAATGCACCCTTAGTATTATCATAGTGAGGAAATGAGAAGAATTATTTTCCCCGAGTCGGATTCAAACCCACAATCTTCCTGCTTAAGTCTCTAAAAAAACAGAAAAAAAGGTTATGAAATAAAAATCCATGTTTAACTTGTACTTTTATATAACAAAACTACATTAGGTGACCGCGCTACGTGAGCACGTGCGACGGTAGTTGCGGCCGACCCTCCAGTTTGCTGTAGTCTAAGTGGAATTCTTTCGCCACCTAACACAAACAAAACATATTTATTTATCTTTTATTACACACTATAAATAATGTAAAAATAATCAGAATAACATCAACTAACCTTGCGCCAATTGTGCGCATCAAAGAAGTAGTAGGTGCCGCGCTCGTACGTCGACGTCTTCTCCACCATTGGCATGCCGGGCGCCTGCGAGATCCACACCTTCTCCTCCATGTGGTACCGCCACTCGCGGTTGTATCTATAACGACGGTAACAAAAGATTTTGTTCATTTATTTTTTTTTTTATTTCAAATATGATAACTTTTCTAAAATTTTTAGTATTTACATTACATCTAAGGCTAAATTAAATATTTCAAGAACGCTATATCGGTTTCTGTTACGGTTACGGATATTAAATGATTACGGATTATATCCGGTAGTTCCGGATAATTTCGTTTACGGCTATTTTAGAATTCGCTGTTTATAATTCTCTTTCCAACTTCTCTCGCGTTTAAAACTATCTCTAACTAGTGATAATTATATAACCTTTTAGGGTATTTCTTTTCCAAAGATCAGTAAGTTTTACCGGTATTATTCGGTTTTTCGAGTATAGAAAAATAGCCAGTCTGAATATCGAAATATTATAATATCTTGCAGGATTTTGTACGAAGTGCATCATAAGCCATCAATGAAGAGCTGAATAAATTCATTAGTTGAGTAAGTTCTCTATTGATCATTTGCTGGTTTTTGTTTCAATGTACTCTGACTACTGAAGATTAATTGCTTCTAAAACTTTCTCAAGACGACGTGAGCATCGACCGCCTTCTAGGTGTATCCTAAACCCCACCAATAAGTGTTTAGGTGTTTCTACTGCCTCTTTACCTTTATATGTAGGCAGTTTTTTCAGTTGCTAGAGAAACCCCATATTACCAAGTTACTTTAATCTCAGAAAACCATTTGGATTGCATTAAGATATAATTGAAACAGCGCTGGAGGCTAATCATGAATTAGAATAGAATTTATCCGCACCCTACACATTCCTATATATTTTCAGCTTTACTCTGTATCCCCTCTGCATACAGTGTTTTTGTCATCAACACTTTAAATGAAACCAGTTTAAACTACTCTATAAAAAAGCCTAGTACAATTAAAACAAAAGAGAATATGAAAAAAATAAAGTGATTTTTCCAAACAAAATAAATAATAAAATAATTGTTGTAAAATAAAACGCCATTTTTCAAGAACGACTCACACATGCATAAACATATCAAAGCCGTATATCAACACCGCCGCACACACAAAGCGACACTGGCGCACACGCCTCATTCACGAACTCTAGTCGTAGGTATTGGCGGTGAAGTTCAATTGCGTAAAATAGAACGAGAGATATCACTCTCTGGTCCTGGTATGTTTTTTGATAATGTAAAGTGGTAGATCGGCAACGCTTTTTTAGTATTTTTGTAGTAGTAGGTGTTTACGTTACTAACATCTATTCGTAAATGCGTAATACAATATGGATAAACATCGTGAAATTAAAAAAATCCTATGTCTAATCTGATGAGGAATCTTGATTATTTTTTTTAGGGTTGTACTAAATAAAAATAAAAACCAAAATTACTCACAATTCCGCAGCAGCAGCAATCTGTAGGACGTCCCCCACAAAACAGTAGAATAAGTAGAATAATAAATCCTCCTTGTATCGACTTAGCCGCAACGGCGCTAGTTTTTCTCTTATTGAACCATTGATCAAATACTCGGGGGGCACGTGGTAGTCCATGTCTTGTGGCCTGGAAATTACATTGAAATGTATAATAACAATTATAATAATAATAACAATTAATATAATAGTTATTATTATTACCAGAAGCAGCTTCACGCATTTTTACATAGCAATTACTTTATATTAAAACACTCCCTGCTCTCCCCCAATTTTTTGGACATTGCATATTGAATGGCGGCTTTGTTGTCGTACCAGAACGAAGAAATTAAAATAAATAATTTCTCTGAGTGTGAAGCGGAACCACAACATTCGTATTTACAGTATGTGGTTCGTGCCACGGCCATTTTTCATAATTAATTAATTGTATTAGCAATCACAAATATAAAACGCCATTTGTAAAGTATAACATAAGCACGCACACACTTACCTGTCAAACCACAACGTCGCACACATATGTGTGCGTCATTCGAAATACAGGTATGGATAAAAATCGTGAAATGAAAAAAAAATCATACTTCTAAACTGTTGAGGTACCCTGATTATTTTTTTTAATTCTGGGTTTGAAATATTTTACCCTATATGCAGTTTCAGTAAAAGGAGAGCTGCCTCTTCCACCCTATATATGCATGTGTGTATTTTTGTATGTCCAATACAGTAATACATAAATAAATAAAATAAAAATAGAAAAAAAAATACCTGCACGGCGTATCCGCCCAAGGCCCAGCAAAGGTAAGGTACAAATTGTCAGGTGAATTCAAATTTAGTCCCAAAGCCGTTAAATCTTGGCCTAAGGCTAAAGACACTAAACTCGGGTCCGATTCCGCCGCTCTAATAAACGTTAATAGACCCACTATGCCAAATTGATTGGGTATCATCGTCTCTGGTATATTCGTCACTTTGCCTGTAAAAAAATTTTTTCTTATCTTATTATAATATATAAAAGATCTATAAATTAAAAACATCTAGTGTACCATACAATATTATAATAACACAAATGAAAATATAATTACAACATGCAAAAATTAAAATTGTTATTGTTTCTATAAATAATACAAAAATTTAAAAGACATGCCATGAAAAAAAAATACAATAAAATCATTAACAACAACAAATTACGTATTTCAGGGGAAAAAGAACGCTATGAAACAAACATTTAATTTTAAAAAAAAACCCAAAATTACTTACAATTATTTTACAACGTTATCACTATCACAAAAGAAACCTATCTATCTCTATTAAAAGAAAAAAGAAAAGTTCAGAAAATCTACACAACCTAAAACAACTACTAATAAATTTTAATATAAGAAAGATATTTGGCAAAATATGCTTACTTTTCAAATAATCATACACACCATAAAATTCCGTGTGTGCTCCTTGATTGACAACTTTGAGGACAAAAGAAATAGCAAGTTTTTATATTAACGTTAATATATAAACATGCACTGGCTCTAAATCTTATAAATTTAACTAAAAACATTAGTTTGCCTTTTAGTAACATAACAATTTAGTGCTTACTAAGCACTGATTAAATATTGATTTCTTCATTCAAAGCAAAACCAATAAATTAAAGAGTTATTAAGTTAATTTTCTAACAAATTTATCCCATACCCAAAAAACTATAGCATGGCTTTCATTTCACCGAATATATTGTTATTATATTCCAAATAGAAAAATGAACATGATGTTGATACAACAAAACACAATTATAAAATCATTTTTCTATACAACCAAAGGATTCAAACAGCATATAATTAACACTAAACCAACTAGAGTACTTTTACTTTTTCTTTATTTTATGGCTACTTAAATGAAAACCTGTAAATTAAGGTGGTGTCACATGTTCAAAAAGTGCGTAACGTAATTTGGGGTAGGAGAGGAGGTCAAAATACTGCAATAATTTCAGTTTAATTCACTATTTTGCCAACAAGAAATGCATAGTTAAAAAATCTTTAAGTAAGTTCTTGCAAATTCCTTCGTAACAGATTTTAATAATATTGGTTTACAAGACCAACTGACGTCACATGGCGTCCAGTGTTCCCGTTTTAAATAGTTTTTTATTTATGGCATTTATTTATATTATATATTTAAATATATATTTTATCGTTTATTAATCATAGTATTTTTAAGAGAATTTAGGCCACTCGAAGTACTCAAGGACTCACTCGTACTAGTGCACAGCGTACACGTTGTAGAGCAAATGCTCTCAGAGTACTCAAAGAAGTAGGAAGACGTTGGAGGGGGGTAAGAAAGGTTTAAAATCTGCAAAAATTGTGCTACGTATTACTTGAACGATCCCTAACCATAAAATTTCGAAAGTTTTCTTACTCTTATAAATTTAGTGTCACTGGTAAAAAAAAGCACAAAAAGTAAACAAAACAATACACTCACCTTCCGGCGAGGTCTGTATGCCCTTGCGGGGCGCCCCCTTGTCAGGCGCGTAGTCGGGCGCAGGGGGGTGCCCCGCTGCGCCCGCACCAGCGCCCCCGCCCGCCGACGTGCCCGGCAGCGCGGGGAAGTCCTCTGATGACATCGTGAACTCTGATTGCTCGGATGTTGGCTGCTTCACCATACCCACTGGGACAGGTGATTCTTTATATACATTTTAGGACTACTAGTACTACTAGCTTTGTAGGGCACTGTCTGACTCTTAGTTACTGACGCCGAGGTTGTGGGTTCGATTTCAATGGGATAATGATTATATTTGAAATGATTTTCATTTCTTCAAGCCAATAAGACCAGGCGATTGATACTCAACATACGTCTATATATATTATATTATCTGCCCAAACTGCAATACGTGACATACACAAAAAACTAAAAACGAATTCTGGATTATATATTGTCGTGTAAAGGTAATGAGTTGTACGAATTATTGACTAAATAGTTTATCTGGTAAAGTCTCTTGCAATGATAAATTACTATTCAATTTGACATAATCATTGGGCCATGCAATCAAGTTAAAAAAAAAATTATAATAACTTTCACAGAGCAGCAAAATGCAGCAAAAATTTAGGTCATCAGTTCGATCAAATTGACAGTTTAGAAACTTAGGATTTTAGTTCAATATATAAAGCCTTTTGTATTTTTCATCTGTCAGTTTTCTTACAAATCCCGTTAGAAAGCACAAAACAAACACTAAGCATTTTAACATTTTAAGAGCCCTAATAATCTATACTTTTCTAAATTTTTGTCTGTTTGTCTGTGCGTTTGTAATCGCTAATCTTAGAATCGGCTTAACCGATTTAGACGCGGTTTTGACTATTGGATTCTGGAAAGCTTCCGAAAACATGTAGGGTTAATTTTATTACAATCGGTTCATATTTAAACAGTTATGTCAATTTAGTAAGTACTTAGTTATATATAAGTACGTAGTTTAGTAAGTACTTAGTTATAAGTACTTAGTTCGACAAATTTTCCAATTGCCGTAGCAATTATTTTATACAACTATTTTATTGAATTGACTGAATCTTTAGTTTTCAATTTCTCTATTAATATTTCTATTTCAAGTGGGCGTAGCCCGCACGGGCCCACTAGTAAATAATATAATAATAATAATAGATTATGAATTTCATCAGTCTCAAAAAGATTTACAGAAATTGATACTGAATATCTTTACCCTAGGTCCACTCTGTCTATCCTGCTATACTCGTATAAAGAATACAGCTTGAATTTAAAAAAAATTAGACAACATACCGTAAGGTTTAGAGCCAGGGGGCGGAGGCGCCGCTGTGGGGGCCTGGTCGCCGGCCCCTCGGGCCGTCAGCGACGGGAACTCGCTGAGGTCCAGGAGCGGCGGCGTCGACGTGTCACCACCCTCGCCAAACACCGAGTGGTAGTTACCCGCGTTGAACCTCGACAGATTCGCCATACTCGACTATACATACCATTGGTGGTGGTCACTAATTGTTTGATAGATGGACTATAGTGCTAGTGGTCTAGCCGTGTTAGGATTGTGTCCGAACGAAATGTTCTTCAGCCAAAATCGAAACAATATATAATCAATTTCAAAATAATTTAATATAACCATAAAAGGTGGAGACTATGAGTGTACAAATAACAAAACAAAAAGCCAAAATCTAAACAAAACTTTTAGACTTGGGTCTGGTCAACTTCTGGCTGAAATCGAAACTATGGCCTCAGCTTTTTTAGCAATAACTAATTTAAACTAAAGCTGAATATTCAGTCGGACACTAATCTTAAGTAACCCCAAGAGCATAAAACATTTTTTATATTATTTTCTTAAATTACATATAGTTACATATATATTTTCCATGACCACTTATTTAAAAAAAAATGTTTTAAATATATGGTTAAATATAATATCTACCAACATGAACATTTTCGATATCTCTTTTAAAATCCATACAGATGCAGTAGGTTGTTTTGTGAATTTAAGTATTAATGATATATGAATTTAATTAATAATACAATATAACATTTTCAATGTGTGAATATAGTAGTAGTGTTTTTTTTATTATTTATTTGTCAATTGGTTCAGGTCTAAAGATTTTTTTTGACAAAAATATTTTATACAGGAATATCGATAAATAATTTCATAAACAGAATATGGGTGTCAATGTCATGGATGTCAAATGTATTTGATCCTATAATACTCTAAACAGAAATATACCTATCCTGGAGTGGATAATTATTTTACTGAAGAATACAAAATACAGTCGAAAAAATCTGTCTAATTTTGTCTTATTTATTATTATTATACATTTAGGAATTACCTGCTAAAATTTAGCATTAGAAGCCTGAGGCGAAGTAGACAACAAAAAAACATAATTATACTAATTGCTAAAATAACATTTCTACATAGGCTAGTCTAGCACTAGTGTCTTTTGCAAGCAGTATCTTACAAAAAAATTATAAACTTAAATTTCAAATAAATCTATTACAATATGATATAAACACAAAGTATAGCAAAATGCCATTGTTATATTTCCACATTGAATATTATAGAACCAAATCAATTAGTGAAAAAAATTCATCTACAACGTACGTAATACGTACGTAACGTAATATACTGAATTACCAACAGTCCTGTATAATGAATATGAAATCCAATTATACAATGTATTCAAAAGAAGTATGTATATGTATTTAAGTGTTTAAAAAAATCTTTTTTATTAGATATAGTACAAAAAAATTTTATATTATTTTAAAATTATACATACAGCATCAATCAGATGATTGATTAATTTTAAATAATTGGTTGTGCACCCACAACCAATTATTTAAAATTACTATATTTTAAATCATTTTAATTTTCCCATTGTAGTAGACAAAGCAGAATATTGGGTTCCTCAATTCAACAAATAATACTTGAAAAATCGGCCCCAGCTTTATGCAGCTGTAATTGCTGCAATTTAATTTCCTTCTATTCAATATTGTATGAAACATGTTTACTTATTCAATGCTAGTAAACACTGATGAAATGATATATATGAATATTCAAGTAATTCTCACCATTGAATTTGAGTTTGCTTGTGACAGTGGTGTTGCCATAGGCACTCTACGATCTGCAAATGTTCTTTGTCCAAATAATGTTGACCTAGATGCCATTGTAGGTGGAGCTCCTCCTGGCATAACTGTGGAGCCCCGTCCTGGTGACAGGGCACCACCAAAAGTCGGTGTCACATGCCCCGAAACTCCACCGACCAATCCTGAACCAACTCTCCCTGGAACTCCTCCACTTGCTAGGCTTCTAGGTGCTTGTTGGAAATTCAGGTTTGCCATACCCTGGAAGATACAATTTATCATCACAATTACTAATTCGAATATTAGTAACTACACATTACTAAATAAGTATTTTCTTAGTCTGATAACAATCAAGGGTTATTTGTCACTTATTTGAATATCAATAAGTCGCTATTTATGTAAACAGATTAGGTATAATAATATATAAGAAGAATAACCGTAATTTAATAAATAGATACTAACATTTCATGCTGAAAGCTCTATTTCCAATATTACTTGAATTTAACTTCGGATACAAATTGCATAGTAGATATACAGTATTCTGACACAATATATTTTATTTTAGAATTAAGTTGTACACTTTTTATTTCCTTACTAGTATATTCTAAAAGGACAATTTTTAATTTAATCATTTAAAATTTTAAACTTATTAATAAATCTAATTTATACTTCTTGTTGTGTTGTAAGTGGTAGGTAACGTGTAAATGTAAAAATGTTGATGTATCCAAATCTGTTTTTGCAGCTTGCAGGCAGCTGGATATGACAGCAGCTTATACAAATAAAAATTATAGTCTTACTTGAAGAGAGAAGTACAATAAATAGTCCAATATATAGATAATTTTGATAAGGAGAGTCAATAATAACAAATTTAGTAGGTATACATATATCAAGATGGTTATTTATTCGACTGTCAAACAATGGCGACGGGGACGTTTCAAGTATAATTCTTTTTAAAATAAATAATATTTACCTAATGTGTTCGATTCAGTCCTTGTATTAATATTTTAATAACCGTATGGTTGTTTCATAATCGAGTTTTCCTAGCAGAAATAAAAATATCCACTCGAGGATACAAACAAAAGTTTGTTGACTGTTCAATTTCTAAGGCAATTGCTCTACATACAGAATTTTATTCACAAATTAAAAGTGTTTTCATTACAGCCTTTCCATGAAACACTGCTATAAAAAACTTAAAACTTTATACATCTTTGTATATCTAAAATAAATGAAAACAATATCACTCAGATTTGTCGAACGCCACATTACCCTAAACAACTGTCGGCCATATTGTTAAAGCGGAACAAGTAAATGTAATCACACGCACCCTCATATTTAAAGTAAAAACATCTATTAAGGTTCAGTAACCAAAGTATTTTATTAAAAAATAATTATAACAGTAATAATTAGTACTTCTTCCAAATATAATAATCAAAATGATATCGTATAAATATTATTGAGAACGTCTGTTGACTTAATACGATTAATCACGATTTTAGGGTTACCGTATTAAGAAAATCTTTCGAAACTAGGGAAGAAATAAATACTAATAAAATGTTATCTAGTTCATCAACATTTTATCTAAAGTGGTCTATATAAGTAAAGTATATAAATGAAGTAATATTATATTTATATAAAAATATTACAATAAACTGAATACAAACCTTAAGGGGGGTATCTCCTTTAGAATATCGTTTTTTCATATTGGTCAATTTACAATGCGTCATATGTCTTCAATTTAATTTATGTACACTATACTAAATATGTATTTTTTATTTATTTTTCAAATATCTCATTTCTTAAACTGGCTCTAATACTTCTTAGTAAATATTTATGTCAACTTTATTTTAAAAGTACCCGAATTATATAGTATTTTTTAATGTTATATGAAAATTAATAAATCCTATTATAACACATGAATAGGCATCCTCGGAACGTCATAATCAAAGAACCATACAATACCGATGAATATGTTATTATAATAAAACATTCTAAAAGGAAAAATGTTTTTAAATAGGTATACCGTCAAATATAAGTAAGTTTTTTTTTTCATTTCCATGGATAGAATATATTTTTTCTGTAAAATAATTATATTTTATCAAATTTTACCACATTTATTTAACCAAAAATCATCAAACAATCATAAAAAAATATTTATGAAAAAAAAATGCTGTAAATTTTGAAAAATTGTCTATGGTTTTAAATGGTAAAAGACCTACGAGCATGGCAACATTAATGATCATATGATTGTTCAATGAAGAAGCACGTCTGATAGGCGTCGACTTACTTCTTCTGGCCAGTTTTTTAATTTCTGGCTCAATATCGGCCGTTTTACGTGTTAGTGGTGTTAATAAATAACTATCAGCCATGGCGCTCAGCGATGCAGATGTTCAAAAGCAGGTAATATATTGAATAATACCACCTATTATTCTGTAAAATTTTACACGTCGTAATAGACATGGGTTTTGTCAGATTGATTGATTTGCGAGTTCCAATGTTTTATATTGACTTTTATTTTAACATCAGGCATTAGTGCTTTGAGGTATTTTCACTAAAATAAAGATGTTTTTCATACATTTGCCTTTTCTCATAGATCAAGCACATGATGGCCTTCATCGAACAAGAGGCCAATGAAAAAGCCGAAGAAATCGATGCAAAGGCCGAAGAGGAGTTCAACATTGAAAAGGGGCGCCTTGTCCAACAACAGCGCCTGAAGATTATGGAATATTACGAAAAGAAAGAAAAACAAGTTGAACTCCAAAAAAAGATGTATGTGAATCTCTACTAGATTATGCTATAATGAGGGTAAAACATCTATAGTGTAGATAAAAAAAAAGTCGAGATAACTTGGCTAATGACAATTCTTATATTAAATAACATTTCACAAAGTACTTAAATAATTAGAATTAGGCTTCTATTTTCTATTACAATAGTTACTATATGTTAAAAGAGCTATAAAATTCGCACCTGCTTAACATTAGCGTATTGGTATTGTATAAAATGTAGCTTGATTGATTACATGTGAGCATAAAATTTAAATTCTGCTGTTGACCACTTTCTGGGTCTCCCTTTGTTTCGGCTGAAAGTGGATGGCAGAGGGATTTGGTACTAGGTTCTTTCTACCTACCCAGTTTCTTGTTGAAGTTCAGTATGAAGCTAACAGAAAAATACCTCCTCCAACCTTTATTGACCCACTGCTGAATATAAATCTCCTTTTTGGATTTGCAATTGATACTTTTGCGTGCTTTTCTCATTCCCTATTAGCCCATTATTCTGTCAGGACGGATTCTGACGAATCAACAAGTCATTCTAGGTTTCATTTACCCTGCTTAGGCTAAATTGATAGTATATCATAGCAAATAATATAACAAGAATTTTGAAGTAAATGAAGTGCCCCAACAATAGGTTATTTTTTACCTTGGGACAAAACTAGACATGTGTTATTCCTTTTAACCTGATATTGTATCCAACATAAACCAGGATATGAGAAACCTAGTGTATTAACAGTCCAGACTGTTAATCCTAATAAACTATTGGGCTTGTTTATTTTCTTTTTAGTTTTATGCAGTCGGGTTTTTTGATGTATTTAAATATTTTTTTATTAGTTAAAAAGTTCCGTATTTACTTTGGAATGTAAATATTAATGAATTACATTAATGAATATTAATTTGTTTACAGCCAATCTTCGAACATGCTGAACCAAGCCCGTCTAAAGGTACTTAAAGTGCGTGAAGACCATGTGCGTACAGTACTCGACGAGGCACGCCAGCGCCTGGCTGAAGTGCCTGGTGACGTCAAGTTGTACTCAGATCTGCTTGTTACCCTCATTGTACAGGCTCTCTTCCAGGTACTAAATAACTATTGTTTTATTGTTATGGGCATTTTCAATTAATTAATAGACATGAGTTTTTTTATTACATTAATTACTTTTATTACGTTAATTTCATGTGTATGTTTGTATTTGTTTTTGAAATACTAATAAATTTTACCTATTGATATATAATATCTTTATGATTTAGATTATTAATATCTATCTCTGATATTGGGCATCAAACTATATAGTAACTGTTGGAAGCTCTTTAGTTATAAATTTATATATGTTTTTTTATACAATAAAACTTTGGAATAGAACATTAGAAATAAATTAATTTTCAGCTGGTAGAGCCCGCAGTGACACTCCGCGTGCGACAGGCCGACAAGAGCTTAGTAGAGTCTCTGCTTGGCCGAGCCCAGAATGATTATAAAGCCAAGATTAAGAAGGATGTTGTGCTCAGTATTGATGCAGACAACTATCTAGCTGCTGACACTTGCGGTGGTATTGAGCTGATTGCGGCTAAGGGCCGCATTAAGGTAATTTTATAACTTTTTATCTTATACTGGCATGGATATGTAGAGATTCACCACTTCCCCGTTTAACCTTTCGAGACATCATATGTTGAGGGGTGGAACTCAATCAAAACTATAAATGAAAAGAACTACTAACTAGACATACACTAATAGTGTCCATTATGTAAATTTAATTATTTTTAAATTTTAAATAATAAAATTGTAATTTTTTTTTCTGATTATAAACGCGATTGTGGGTTCGAGTATCAAAAGAGGGAGTAATTTTTTTACTTTACTTTACGGAAAAAAAATAGATTTCTTATAATAATAATATTCTTTGCAGATCTGCAATACATTAGAGTCCCGCCTGGAGCTGATCGCCCAGCAGCTGCTGCCAGAGATCCGTACCGCTCTGTTCGGACGCAACCCTAACCGTAAATTCACCGATTAAATAACATATGGTCATTCATATTATTAAAACATTTATTTAAATTTTCTTAGAAATATAATAATATTACACTAAGTGTTTTCCTTTTGCCTAATTAATTATATATTATAATAATAATGCGTACAATTTTATCGCTGTTTAGAAATATTTAATGGAATGTTAAGTCGACAGAATGTTTTATGTGTGGTCATGTCATTACACAGTAAGTACTACTGTGCATTAGTTTCGCCAACTAAAGTATATAAAAATACATATTTGATGTAAAATGTTTTATTGTTACAATTCATTCGTATAATTCAATGTCTGTGTATTTAGATGTAGTTATAGGATTTCAAAACGTATTAAGAATTATTATGCTCTACATAATCTATAGTACTATCTCTAAATTCTGTAAACCAATGCAATTTATTATATGAGCAGTATTATTACAGCACAACAAACATCAAGTTTATAACATATTTCTGGTTCTATATAATATATTTATATCATTATGAAATATCAATTATCAATGTTTATTCTTATATTTGCAATAGTTGGGAATTATTGATGGTTGTTAAATTTTAATTTGACGGCAGCATCCTATACTATGTTCACTTAAATCTATAAGATTTGACTGACCGCAGCATAGTGTCAAATGAAAATTTTGCAATCTGGCAACACATTCCTATCTACATGTTTAACTTGTTTTGGTCCTGGCAATATTGTTTGTAGCTTGCTTTCGATACAGTACCGAGTGTAATCACTCTTAAAATTTCGTATCTATGTATGTTTCCCATAATGGCACTGTTAAAATTATTATGTAAATATATAGATGTGTTAAATATTGATGGTTTTATTTATTATCCCTTAATAATAATTATGTACTGTAAATTATATTATATTATGATTTTATAAAGTTAGTAGTTGTATATTTATGTGACACAATAACTCACTTTTTGTAATCCTTAAAATAGTAAAATTTATTCTAAAATCCTACCACTAAAATTATTAAAATTGAAATGATTGCAATACAAACAATTTATATAGTATAATTTAATACACGATGAGTTCTTTTATTTTAGATTCTTTCTACCTCGCACATAGCAGGGTAGGCAGGGTAGCAAACCTAATGTTAAAACACTTCGTTAGTATAAAGATAGTTCCGTCTTACACTCCGCCAAGTTTTGGAGGCATTGCGTGTTTAGTGGCGAGACTCGATGCTGCGCTTTGCCTCGACACGTGACTGGTGAAAATATAAAATATTCCACATCGAACCCACAACCTGTCGCGCTTACAGTCGCATGTTCGTGCCCCTGCGACTCCAGCGAGCTGATAACTAATCAATTTAAATAAAGAGAAAATCAAAACTTTTGTGAGCTTGTCCACCAAAATGCAAAATATGAAAATACCTATGATCCACGAGGGCGATATTAGAATTCAGCTGTGACCAGTGCATATTAGAATTCAGATCTTAGATATCTTAGATCAGTTGCAATGGTAAGTGATCACATGATAAACTTTGAATCACATGATTTCACTATTCAGGTACCTAACATCTGTATGGTTTGAAGTGTTCATTATAATTAATAAAAAATTAACAGCATTTACATGAAACATATTTATTATTAATTAATAAATAATATGTATAAAAAAAAATAGTGTAAATAAAGAATTTATATAAATTAGAAACAAAAAATATGTTGTGTGGCTGTGTGCTAAAAAATTTATTCATCAAAAGGAGGTAGACCAAATAACTCTGGTTTGAATTCTTCTAAACTTTTCAATACAAGTGTTGCTTCTTGTGTTAAACTTTTGTCAACTCGGGGATCTGGCACCATTACTACTTGCATGCCAGCATCCCTTGCAGCTTTAACCCCATTTACCGCATCTTCAAATACTAGGCACTAGAATATAAAAATATTTGGAAAAACATGAAAACTTTGCATATTATAAAATTCAAACTTAACTCCGTGTGGCTTCACAATGATGGTGGAAATTTTATCTTGAATACAACATAAGATTTCTCGAAAATTGGGGGTGTGGAGATCAGTAAAATAAAATTAAAGTTCTCTCTGCCTCCACCATATGTTGGATACTGCATGAAACTGAAAAAATGAACTAAATTTAAAATATAATTACTTCTTCTGGTTTTGGTTGACTAGAAAACTTAGAGGCGGCAACTAAAAATATGTCAGGGTATGGCTTTCCTCTTTTAACATTAGGATCTGATGAACCAAATGTTTTATAGTCAAATAATTCAAACAACTTTGTATGATGTTTATCTACTTTAAGATGGTAACTTTCTTTACTTGAACTTGTTGCCAATCCAATAGGAATTCCTTTATTGTGTAAATGATTAATAAGTTTTTTAGCACCTGAAATAAAAAAATAATTTATTTTTTCTATTTTAGTTTTTTTATTAACTTTGTGCTATTCGTAGAAAGTACTACTTCAAATTGAAAATTTATATTTGTGTTCAACAGTCTATAGGCTTTATTACTTTATGTTACAATAAATAAGATCAAGACTTGTTCCACTCTACTTAAATTAAAAATGTTACTTTACTAACCTGGCATAATTTCTGTGTCTGGAAATAGAACTTCAAATTGTTTTTTACTTTGGACTACAAATTCAGCTGGTGATATAGGCAATTCAAGATCAGATACAATTATTTCTGCAGTCTCATGACCTTGGCAACCCATTAATTTCAATTTTAAGTTGAATGTGTAAGTTTTACCATATTGCGATAATATATTTTGAAATGCTACAGTATAAAGATCTTCCGTATCTGCAATCATGAAGAATATGAGATTTAATTAATTATTATTACATGTTTATTTAAGAAATACAGTAGAATTTTTAAAAAAATTAACTTACTTAATATTAAGCCATCCATATCAAATAGAACATGACTAACTGGCTTGAACATTGTGAAGTTATAAAAAAGTAAATTATAAATAAATATACTTTAATTTAAGAAACACTTAGGTTTGTGACAAAAAATATACCAGTGTTTAGGTGCAAAGAAATGATGGTTTAGTTTGGATCTTGGAGTTGCAACGATTAAAAGAAAAATGTTAAACGAAGCCTCGTAGTTATTACTTTATATTCAATACATTCTTATTATTTCTATTTATTCTTTATGTATCATATTGCTAATAAGCATAGATCAATTTACATCAAGCAATTATGAAACATTAAAAAATGAAATCAATAAAAATGAAATCATTAAAAAATGTAAGCACTAATGATAAAAATATATTTTTATTTTGAAATATATTGTACTTAAATAGTTAAATATAATAAGTAATTAATTAAATAGTAAATGAAATTATAATTTCATTTTTTTTCTTTAAACATTTCTAACGTCAAATTGACAGAACCAACCAATAAATCAGTAATTGTATAAATCAGAAACAGAACGCCATAAATAAAGAACAACAACAATAAATCAGAATAGAAAATATTCTTGCATTTTTAAGATAAAGATTAAGAAGAAGTTTTTGTTTTTTATGAATCTATTAATCAATATATATTTTATATGTTATTATTTTGGAGTAGAGCGATCTAAATATATCTTGTATGGGAGCAATACTTCGAAACGTCAATTTTCCTTGTATAAATAGATTTTATGATAGTTTTTGATAATTTAAATAAATAAAAACTTAATGACTGTTAGAAAATAATCATTTTTATAGTTATACTATTAAATAATGTCGCCATTGTAGGGCAGTTAGTATATGTCGGAATAATACTCAGTGGAACACTGGTGGTGGGTTTAAATCTCGCACGAGGAGAAATGAACTCGTTTTTACTCTTAAGTGGCGGTTCTCAACGCCGCGCGCGTCCGTTTTTACCAGAGCATGAAACTGAAAATAAATTATTTCCCTGAGTGGGATTCGAACCAACAACTTTCACTGTCACCGTCAGACGATGACGGCCATACCATATGTTTACGTACAAAATATAATACAAATAAATAGTGTTAATAATTAAATAAATAAATAAATACAGATGTTAAATAAATCAATTATTAATAGTATATTCTAAGGATACATAATAAAAAATAAATATAAAGTTTAATTATATATAATATTAATATATATTATTATTAAACGTATAAAGATTAATTATAATAAATATATTATTATATATATAATATATAATTAGATAGACTACATATTTTGTAATTTTGTATAGGATTTTATGTGGGCCGATCCCGGCGGCACTGCAATGCCGGGCCGACCCGTGACAGGAGTGGAGCGAGCCCCGAGCATCCCGTCAGCTTACAAAAATCAGTTTAATATACTGGTCCCGCGGTGCGGGAACTTTCAGATATTAAGCTGAAAAGAACAGATTTGTTTTTTTGAGGACTTCCCTCGGAAGAGGGTGAAACTATACAATGAATAGTAGCTTAACATAATACAATTATATACATAGTATATATACTGACTAGAAACTTAATATAACTGTAACACTATAATATAAAGTAAAGTAGTCATTTGACGTCTATTGCACTAATGTCACTATTATTATAACTATTGCACTAATGTCATTATTATTATTACTATTGCACTAATGTCACTATTACTATTATTATAACTATTGCACTGAGATCACTAAATAATACTGAGAGATGGGTGGATAAATACTAAATTCACTGATAGCACTGAGTTCACTGTCGTGGTGGGACTTCAGCCTCCGCGTATTGCCGGATGCCACTGACGTGCTCGACATAGATGTCACGCGACCAGCGGATGGTGTCGCTGACCATGAACCTTCTCATCATCCCGGCGTAGTACTTG
>HE671898.1:0-127408 GCA_000313835.2 Heliconius melpomene melpomene
AATAAATAATAAAACAAGAGCTCGACGGCATGTGGGCCTATGGTAGATTTATGACTCCGAGAGAAAGTTCTATAAAAGCATTACGAGAACCTTGCTGCACATGTTGGGGCACATGAACATTTGGATGTCGATGACAATAGGCTCGCTGGTTTCCGACTTCGAGGAATTTTCATATAATAACTCCATGAGAAACAAAGCATCGTGGGAAACGAGCCAAAGGGGTGGGGACACCCGAATTTGAATTAAAGCCGACCAACCTTAGGGATAAGGCGATTCCACTACCAGCACTCTTATAGTTAAGAACTAGTTTTAATAATAATTGTATTTTATTTTAATAAAATAGTTTTAATATACAAAGTTTAAGATATTTTTACTCACGATTGCTTGTGGGTTCGATCTCCACTTGAGGAAATGAAATATTTCATTACCCTTACTGCCTTCCGAACCGGTGGTAGCTTTTTGTTCATATGTTCATTCGACGATTCAAAAGTGCTTATGCTAATAAGTTTATTTGAATAAAGAATATTTTGAATTAAATTTATATTTCCATTATCGTATCGTGGCAAAGCGCGGCGTTGAGCTCCGCCACTCAACACGCAATGCCTCCAGTATCTGGCGGAAAGTGGGAAACGGAGTGTCTTAACACTAGTTTCCCTCTGCAGACCCTGCTGTGTGCGGGATACAGCGTGAAACTGATTTATTTATTTATTTATATATATATATACTTTATTGCACAAAATTACAAAAAAACAATGTACAAAAGGCGGGCTTAACGCTAAAAGCATTCTCTCCCAGCCGACCTTGTCATGTGGGATAATGAGTATGCAGGTGTGCAGAAGTAAAATATACATACATATACATACATACACATCCAATAAATATATAAATATACATATAATAAATAGATATACATATAATATATAATTATAATAAAATATTACGGATATTATAAATAAAAGAAATAAAAAAAAAAATACATAAAAATATAAACCATATAATAATATAGCATACCATATATACTCCAATATATACACTAATTTACTGAACATACACAGGCCACTGTGGCGCAGTGGGAAGGTGTCAGGTTCTTACTCGAGGAAATCATATATTTAATATTTTCATTTCCTCGCTCTGGAAACAAGGCAAAGCGGCGTTGTGTTCCGCCACTCTACACCCAATGCCTCTAGAATTCGGCAAAATATTTGGAACGGGAAGTGTTTTAATGGAAACAGAGTGTCTTAACACTTAGTTCCCACCGTTTACCCTACCTTTTGCGAGATAAAACAAATAATCTATATATATAAAAGGACTTGTCCTCACTGACTGAGGTAAGACGCACGCACAGCCGTAACCGCTGTGCGTAGAAACGTGGAATTTGGACAGATGTTTACTTTCGTTATCTGGACATCCACTAAGAAGGGATTTTGAAAAATTTTAACCCTAAAGGGGTGAAATAGGGGTTCCAAGTTTGTATGGAAAAATCTTTAAATCACCACTGATTGGCTCAGGCGAAGCTGCGCGCATCCGCTAGTAATATATATTTATTTAAAGTTAACTTCTTATAAAACTTCTTGATTTAGCAAATTTAAGTGCTTAATGAGCGAAGTATATTTATCTCCTGATATGCCTAATAAAGAAATTATGGGACCACATCACAGTTCCTGTAATGATGATGTAACAAATTGAGTTCTAACACTTCCGAGTTTAAGATACACACGTACAAGACGAATAGCGCCTACAGCTTTATAGTTACATATTGAACTTTATACGTTAAAAATATTTTGTTATTTTATTTCCATAAGTTTTTTTTATGTTTAATATTTTATTTAGTATTTTAAATATTTAAGTTATTTTTAAAGTTAATATGAATATATTGTTTTTAAGACATATTTCCTCTGCCTCCAGAATTTGGGAGAAAGTAGGGAACGAAATATCCTAAAACTAGGTTCCCTCTGTCTGTCTACCCTACCCTTTTTTACTTTATTATAAAATGTAATATAATTTTAGATTATTTTAACAAAAAATAGCTATTCTTTTATTTTAAATTTAATATATTTAATAATAAAAATTAATTGATTATCAGAACTGTGTATCTCAGGCCATCGCACAGGCGACCGGACAAGCAAGGGTCGCGCCTTTTCCTGATTCCTAATAGCTGATATGGAAGAAAATGCGGAAAACAACGAAAGTGAAATCTGCCCTACCTTAAGGCTTGCTGTTTAATGTATGTCAGCTTTAGCTCAATTAATGAGATGTTTTGTAACCATTATTATAAGGCTTATTATTTTTTTCATTCTATTAAAATTTAATTTTTTATTACTTTTATATATTTCGAAAAAGATTTAAATATATTTATTATTAAATCAGAAGAAGAAGTAGGTTTTCTTTTTTAATTTTATGTAGGTATATATTTCTCTTTCATATATTAATCAGTAAGCAAATATTGTGTAAATTACTAAGTAGGTCTCATTCTAATTTCTACGATGACTTGACTTCTTCAACGCAATTTTTTAAACAAATATTTTCATACTGGATGTATTACGGCATATTTACATCATACAATTTCAAAATTGTAGTATTTTCTTTATTTTTAAATTTACGCTGTATCCTGCACATAGCACAGTAGGCACAGGGAACCTGGGAACCTTGTATTGAGGAAATTCCGTTCCATTAATACACTTTCCGTCACCAAGGCTATTTGATTTGGCAAATTAATTAGTGCTTGACTAACTCGCCCAAAACTCTATAGTGAAATCTTTTCAAATAAAATACTATATAAAAAAATTAAGAACAACTACAATCATTTAAAACTTGTTGAAAATTTACATTATGTTCAAATATCTCCACGATATTATGACTGAACTGTCGCCATTAAGAATCGTAATCCTACAAGTTATCTTTATTGCAGCATATTTACAATATCATTTATTAAGGTCTATGGGAATGCCAATTTCCAATGCCATTCATCTCTCAGTATGACGCCCCAGGAGTATCTAAAACCGTCGAACTCATAAACAAAATGCAGGTGTTTCCTTCCTGAGGCGTTTAAAATTTATGTTCTAGTGCTGGTACAACGCTGTAATTTTTATTATATAAAGTCGATATCGCTTGTTTTACGTCTAGCGGTAACGATATCTCGATTATGTCGATTTCTTGGATCGATATGGAACTAGGAAGTGGAGAGGTCGTCAATCAATTTTATCTCGATTTAGCTTGTGATTTTGTTATAGCTTTAGGGAAATATTAAGATAATGCCTTTGTAGAATATATTTTAGATATCATTTTATTAAAATTGACAAGTTTACAGTATTGATAGACTGATTGTTTTCCTATTATGTGTCGACTGAGGTTGTATTCATAGTTATTAATTGAGTTTAAATAATGAAGAATACGATAGGATTTTTTTTTGTTTAGAATGGGTATATGATTTTTTTTTATTTATTTATTATTATTTTATTTACAAAACCAATACAAATTATATTAGGACATTTTTTTTGTTATTGGTTTTTTTTGTAAATAAAATAAATATATGAATTAGAAATAATTATTAAAATTTTCAAAAAATAAGGATTGTTATTGTTTCCCTGTTTCGGTAAGATAAAGGTCTTGCCACTAGTTCAGTTTCATGCAATAAATTGAACTCTACCGGCAGGCAGAGAATAGATTTATACAATAGCTATATTCTTTTTGCCCCACCGGTTTATATGGAATAACGCGTTATACTTACGTAGAATATATTTATACAATTATACACATATAAACAATAACCTAAATATTAAACTATTTAAGAATAAATGAATTAGATGTTTAGTAATATTTCTTTAATAACGTTATTTTAAACACTTGGCAAACACACGAAGTTTATAGTTATTGTCTAAATTAAGCAAAAAGAAACGCAAATTAAAAACCTATGTATATACCATAATCCTAAAAAAAAACCTATAAAATTTATCTAGGTTTTACAAAATCTGACTTTCCAATACTAAGTTATATAACAGAGACTAAAACTACAGGTACTAAAAACAAATGTTTTCACAGTTAACATTAGAAGTGCCCGTTGCATATGTGTGCATAGAACTGCATTCGTGCATGCACCCACCGAGTCCCACGCACACTACCACGGTCCGCTACCCCCGTATATAAACCTAACATTGGCTATCCTTGAACTTCATTTCACCATCACCCAAGTAAGAAAATACACCCTTTAGGCTCACGAGGAATATATATTGGATTTTTGTGTTTGTGTAAAATGTTGTGATTTTAGCAGAAGTAGTGTTTTTTTAGTGCCGCTATTGCAAAATATCATAATGACTAAACAAATGGTAAGTTCATCAACATGAAATATTACTGTAACTGAATATATTAAAAAGAAAGTGGGGAACGGAGTGTTAGGTTCCCTCTGCCTACCCTACTATTGAAAAGATCTTGAATACCCGACCGATATTGAAAAGATCTACACAGAAATTTTGATCGCAAATGAACAGACGCTTTTATTTTTAAAACATTCATTTATATTTAACCCATAAATTATTTTAATTCGCTATTTATTTTGATCTAAGATATATATTTTTTTCATTAAGTAGAAACCAGTCAAAATCTAGATTCATTTTTAATTAAAATTATGTCTTAATAAACATAGATTCGTGGCATAAGTAAGCTATTATAATTAACAAAATATTTGCGTACGATATTTAATACGACAACTCATTCTAGGTCACGTTAAGAATATGGTTAGTATGTTAATAATGTATTAAATATTCAATTACTTTCTATTACTTTTATGTAATATTATAGATTGATTTGGAGAGAATTATTTACGGTCCCAGTGACATAATTATAGAGAGATTATTTATATTGGTAAGGCGAATTCATTAATTGCATTAGTAGCCTACCTTGTGATGGTATGAAATTTTGTTTTAAATAAATCTTACCTTATGAATAAAATCAAAGATAAATCAACTGATTTAGCGTGAAACTTCACGCTGTATCCCGCACACAGCAGAGTAAGCAGAGTCCGTTCTCCACTAATTCCATTCCCCACTTTTCGCCGATTTTTTTGAGACGTTGTGGTGGAACTAAACGCCGGGCTTTTTGGCCTGGTGCCAAAAACAACAAATGAAAATATTAAGAAATCATAATTCATTTCTTCGCGTGGGGATTGAATCCACAAACGTCGCGACTGTAACACAGTACATATACTAGTGCCGCTCCGCCACGATGGCCTCTTTTCTTACCCCGTTATACCCAAAATTTTAATTGCACTACATGGTATAAGGTTAATGAAGGTAGCATCATTATTATATAGTGGATAAAGATATAGATATAGAAACGTTTTTTGAATTGTATTTAAATTGAAAAGATGGGAGGATGAAATAAAAACCACTATGGGTTCGTTATGGCTTTAACCTTAGAACCTTTCTTTAAAACCGCCAAGGACAGAAAAAAATGGGAAAAATTAGAAAAGGCACTTGTTAAAATAGGGCTAACTAATATAGTAAATTAACTTGGATAAAAATCAAAATAAAGGTGTTTATTAAAATTTCATTATATACTCGTACAAAAGAAGAAAATATTTTAATTATCGTTTCGTTTTCTATACGTTTTATATCTACAAAAAAACTCGAGATCGAAAGTTCTCACAGTTTTAAGACTGTATACATATATTCAAGCGGAACTAAATATTGATTGCAATATTAGTTTTTGCAAAGTCGTAAATTATAATCGTTTATTCTTCTAGTGTTAAATTCGTTAACAATTAATACCATATAAAATTTATATTTATTTGTTTTGGATTTAGATAGGATTTATTTCGTAGAATAATAATTTATGATGTTCAATTTTTTAATAATAATTTTAAATACTTAGGGTATCGTGGCGTAGTAGAACACCGCCTAACTGTAAGAATGATAGTTGTAACTTCGATTCGCAGTCAGGGCAATGATCGGACCATGAAAAATTAAAATATTTTTAATTTAGAAGTAAGCGCATGTCATTTATTTATTTTTTAATTTCACGCTGTATCCCGCATTTAGTAGGATAGGTACAGGGAACCTGAAACTAGTGACAAGACAGTCCGTTCCCGTTAACACATATAGATTCGCTCACTTCGACGCATTGTGTATTGATTGGCGGAACTCAACGCCATGCTATTTATTCCCCGTAGAGCGAGGAAATGTGAATATTAAATATTTCATTCCCCCGATGAGGAATCGAACCCACAAATGTCGCGGTTATAGTCGGACGCTTGAAAATTTCTTTAAATTAGAGGAGGAAATATTTGTACAATGGACGGATGTTAACATAAGCTGCTTGTCTAACAGCATGTATGATCTATATCATTATAATTTGTATTTTCCTTGTAATACTTACTTAATCTTTCACTATAACTTATTGTATTATAATATGCTTTTAAATTCTTAAAACTATAAATAATTCTATATAGTCGAAAAACTATATAATTTTTAACGCAATGTATACTCCTACTTTTAATGAAATCTTAAAATAGGTACTTTAAGCAAAAAAATATACTGTGTAATCTAATATTTCCTAAATGATAAGGTGAGTAAGGCAAGAGATTGATCGTTATTATGTTTTTCTTTTCCTGAGGTTCAAATCAACCTTTTTTTTTGGAAGGCTTGCGTGGGGACACAGGTCTAACATGCAGAGGCCCCTTAAAGATGACGATGACGATCAGATGATGTTATGAACTGTACATAAGAATAATAATTTATTTTATTAAACTTGTAGGATAATAAAAATAAATGTTTACGTTCCCAAGTCTCCGCTTGAGTGGGAATCGAACCTCAATCATATGAGTCAAATAATTACTAAACAACTGTACAAAGATAAATGTTGATTGAAAATTACAATTTTAGTTTCCTAATTACTGCTTAGCGTATTATTTAGCATTTATGTCTGAAATTTTGTATGCAATCTGTAACCAGATAAGTAAATAAGGTATTATAAACATAATATAGTAGTTAATGAAATTATATTTTTATTTGTTTATATGAAAGTATATTTTTTATACTATTATAATGGTTGCTGTGACTAGTTTCTAATTTACTAATGATATCAATGTTTTTTATATAATAAGAAATAATTTATCCTAAGTAGAAATCTAGATAGAGACGGCGTTCGAAAATAAAAATTATATAAAAACATTATCTTAGATACGTTATTTTATCTAAAAAATATGTTTTATTAAAAAAAATGTCTAATTAATTGAATGTTTATATTTCTTGCATCATTTAGTACTTATAGAACCGGCAGCTAACGTAAATATATTAATATCAATTCATAAGGCTACCGAGCTAAATTATACGCGGTAGGATGAAAAATAGAAAACATGAATTACCTGTATACCAATATTTTTATGCCATATTTAGGTTATTAATATAGTAACTTAGTTTATAGTAAATAATACTACAATAAGCTATTTCTCTATAGATGAATGGCCATAAAAAGGTTTTTTTTTGTTTTACGATTTGTTCCTAGCCAGAAGGAACGAAGTGCCTAAAGCTTAGATCCCAGCCACACCACTCTTGACTCATATATCTTTTTTGTCATTGTTTTACGACTGGCGACGACCGACGAGGCCAGTCATGGTGCAGGGGCACAAAGTGTGACTGTAAAACCGACTGGTTGTGGGTTCAATCCCCACTCGAGGAGATGGTGTCGAGGCGAAGCGCGGCGTTGAGGTCTACCACTCAACACGCAATGCTTTCAGAATTCACTAGAAAGCGGGGAACGGCGCCTGCTGTGAGTGGGATATAATGTGATGTTTATTTTCATATTTTCATATATGAACACTCACTGAGAAGGGAAATTTGAAAATAAGTATTTCATTGAACACATATTTCATGGTTTATTAGAATTCAACCCCTAAACTGAAAATAATTAAATAAGCTTGTATAGTTATAGCGAGCGAAGCCACGGCAGGTCCGTTAGTTGAAAATAAAAATATTAAGATATTGTACCGTCTTAGTTGCTCTATTTTCTATTTAGGTAACTCGAGTGTAAATATATAAAACTGGTTTATTTTGTTGAAAACAAGATGTCAATAAATATTTGAACTTTGTGTCTTGAGTAGAAAAATAATGCAATAACTTTCTCTATGTTATATGACTATATTATATAAGACTTAAACCAGATTAACTATAAATTTGCGTCCCACTTATGTAGAAGAACCAGAAATCTTAGTAGTTTGTGTTATACTGTAAAGTGTCCCTTTTTTCAGCTTCACTCTGTGTATCGCCTACCCTGTAGGTAGAGGGAACCTAGTGTTAAAACACTCTGTTCCCTACATTCTGTCAATTTTTGAGGCATTACGTGATGAGAGGAACTCGACGCCGCGCTTTGCCTTGTTTCCATAGTGAAGATATGAAAATATTATTTAAATACTTTTCATTTCTCTGAGTGGGATTGAACCCACTATCGTTTTCATGTAATATAAACTACATCTATTATCCTCGAACATATGGGAAATCGGTGTTTTTCTAACTATAAAAGTTTTTTAGTATAAATATTTATATGATGATTTCATTGGTTTTATATGCTATAAATCGATGCTATAAGTCGAAGTTTATATTGAAATCGATGTGAAAAGTATGCTAATAGGCATACTAAGAGATCCTTCATGATATTTAATGTTATTAACATATTCGAACCGTTGCGTTGTAGGCTTTCTATGGAATACTTACAAATTACAATAAATTATTTGCGAATGCCATTACAATAATAATATAAATTAAATAAATACCAACAATATATTTTTTTTGTTTTCAGTTAGTAGTTTATATTGGATAGTATAATAAAAGAAAATCTGTTTGTAACAAATTAGCTAAAACTCTTACGTAGTAGTATTTGTATGAAAAATCATATAAAATATATATTATTATTAATATTATATATGTCTATTGAATAAACAGCATATATGAAACAACGCAAGCCCCAACTCGTTAATAAACACTTTCCCCGCATCCTTGTCGTGACTCCTAAAGGGCAGAGAAATTGCATTGAAGATTCAGTTGTCGCGATGACCTCTGCCTTTAGCCTTTGTTGAATAGTGATCTGTCAAGTATAGCTTCTTAGATGAGAAATTATTGTCGTTTTAAATTGAATCACCTGTAAGTTTCGTTGTATTTGACAGTTATTTTTTTATATATTGTTGGCTTAGAGTGTAATAGCTAACAGCCTATCAAATAAATTAATTATCAGAAGAGAAAAATGTCTTTAAAATATTATAAGTATAAAGTATCATCAGAAAAAATTTTACAATTTCTAAAATAAAGGTATTTTTTTACACTTTGGAATGGTACAAAAATGTACATAACGAAAAAACAAAACAAACTGATTTAGCGAGATTAACTTCTGAGCCGACGATATCTCTTTTTATTTGGTGGAGAGAATTTGTCGTCGGTCACTCTGTTTTCCCAATTTATATACATTAAAAACATGGCGTATTCAGTAAGGGAAATCACTCACCAATTTGGGGAAATTTTCGAATCAATGAATATTATAGTTATAAAAATGTCCACCTATTTGATATCTGTAACGACAATGGCACGAGAGTGTCGTTTACTAAAGTTAATATTTCTAATTACTTAATGTATTTCAATATTTAATATACAAATAAAATTAAGTAAAGTGAAAGTTAATTCCTACCTACATGCCTTTAAATTCCCACGGTGTCTAGACTCGTCGATTATAACTATTTATAGGAACCGCACCGTCCGTTTTAGTCATGCTATCCTCTTAGGTTAAGGTTACCTTTTGCCCTTCGCCCTTTCTAGATATACTGTCACTAATGTTGTTAAAGGAAACCGACAACGCCGTGTAGCATCCCATATAAATATACTGCCAGATAAATATATTAGAAATTGATTTAATCATTTAAATTTTACGCTGCTAACATAATATGGTATGGTGTAATTTAATGGATTATAGAGATTCATATTGTATTCTGCATACAGCGTGGTAGGCAGAGGGAAGTTAAGACACTCCGTTTCCCACTTTCCGTCAAGTAGCGGAGCTCTACGCCGTGCTTTTGCCTTGGTGCCAGAGCGAAGCAATGAAAATATTAAAAAATAATAATTCATTCCCTCAAGTGGGGATCGAACATACAACCGTCGCGTTACAGTCACACCCTTGTGCCGCTGCACTACGATCACCTTATGTATTATAGATGTTGATAAAATTATAATAATATTTATTGTATTAATTTAAGTTTCAAAACTCAACAACCTCTCCAAAATTGGACGGAAAGCTATTAACGGGGTGGCTTAATTCTATATTGCCTCTGTCTACCCTGCTATATGGAGAATACAGCGCGAGAAACTATAAAAAATAAACATAAATAAAATAAAATCTTAGCTATGTTCAATGTCAATGTTACCTGGCAAATAAAAACTTTTCTTAAGAGTTTTTATTTGCTGCTAATATATTTGCTTAGTTATTATGTTATAAAAATAAAAAAAGTTACTTAAGATTTTACATTACTAATATTAAGATTCTTTTGATATTAATAAAATTTTACGTTGTTTCAGATACGGATATTAGTCGCCATTTTTATCATCAAAATAGCTGGCTGTCAAGATGGTTTTAGTAATGAAGATTTCCTCCGATTGCAGCAGTATTCCATTAACGATGGAGCAACTGAAACAAACCATGGTCCCTCAATGAGTTCGGTAAATGCTCAATACCATTTGGCTGACAACAATAATGGTGATTATATTCGAAGCAGAAATAGAAAAGTTTATCGTATTAAAAATCCATTTCAACACCAGCAAGAAGATGAGAAAATATCTCAAGAAAATTATGTTCCACTTGATAGTAGCACAGGAGCAAGTAATCAGTATGCAGCAATGCAATATTCTTTACCTCCTGAAGATTTTTTGCAAAAAATGAAATCTGAAAACCAATATTATCAGCAACAACAAGTATCAACCCAAATGACTGCTTTACCTTACACAGCTACTCCACAGCCTCAGTATCAATACTCAACTGTACCAGCTTCTAATTATGATCAACAATTGAATCAAATATCAACGACAGAACCAAAATCATATACTTCAACCTACCAAAGTAATTCGAATTCATATCAGTATAATCCCTATATGTACAATGTTGAAGCAACACAAAGTACACCGATTCCTCCTTACTTAACTTCGCCTATACCAAATCCTCAATATACAGGTACACCTGTTAATACATACGTTTCAAGCTCTTCTCCGATATATCTTTCTAGTCCACAAAATTTCCAGCAATATGTTTCCTCTCCAATCCCAAACAGTCAGCCTGGAAACTTTGAATATAATAACAGAATAAATACTATAGGAAATAACTATGAAAGGTCCAACGACTTCAGTAAATCAATGCAAATTGATCATTATGACAACTCGGCAAGTGGAATAAGATATCCATTGCATATTCAAAACCAATACCAAACAGATTTTATTTCATCAACTATGTCACCTAATACATCTATATATCCTGAACATTTGCTTAACCATTGGCAAACTCCCGTGAGTGCTGCTTTAAATGCGTTGCCAAAATCTGAAATGTATGCTCAAAAGAATTATCAAATTTTTAAATATAACAACAACCAGCAAAGTAATCACCAAGATACAATTACAGATGTGTCTAACAGTGACACACATCGAAATGGGAATATCCCTGCTGCCAATAATTTATATTTTAACTACGCGCAACCAGATTACCAGGTATATAACAACGTAAGAAATCAAGGTAGAGATTTGGAACAAGACGCGAGCCAATTTGATGTTTATTCTCATGGTGATTATGGATGGAAATTGTCAGAAAAGAAGTCTTCACTTGAACCGGAAATATCAACAAAGAACAATTATTTTAAATATCAAATTCATAGCTTACAACCTGAGACAGGAGCCATTAGCCAAGTAAATTTTCAGATGGACTCTAGCAAGAGATATGGTTATGACCAAAATATAAAACCAGTAACAGAAAAAATAGAGCCAGAGGAATTTGTGAAAGCTGCTGCAAAGGCGCATGAAAATTATAAACATCAATTGGAAGCTAATAAATATTTTTCACCAAATTACAATGGTAATTCATTTTATAATAATGACATTGATAAACAACAGAATAAACAATACAGTGATATAACTGAGGCAGTTACGGGCAACCCTCTTATATACAGTCAAAGGGAAATTTTAGATAATAGACAAAAACTACCATTCGACCATGAAAAGGCACTAAAAAATATAGTACCTATAGACGTTTCTAACGTCTTACAAAGTTCTGAATCGTCGAGTAAACTGTCTTCTGATGTTGATTCAAGTAATAAATATAGTAATTATGCATACTATAAGGAACTTGCTGAGCAAGCACATGCTCAAAAACAATTTTTAAGGCATGCCATGGATCCCTATTATAAAGATAAAAATACATTATATTCAATTAAATCAAAACCTGATGATTTATCAGATAAAATTAAACAATTTGAGCACAGTTTCCTGAAAAATCAAGCTCCATTATATAGTCAAGGCTCTGAATCAGGAGACAAGCGTTTGGTTGACGATTTATCTCAGTCTTTCAATTTTGCCGGCCAATTAGCGAATAATCCTTATGACAATATTCCGTCAACAGCAAACACGCATCAACAAGGCGTGACACGTTCACAAAATTCTGATATAGCAAGCTTATTAAAATTTAATGACATACCTTACCGCCTAACTCAGAGTCACAATTCTGAACTACAGCGAAACCGAAATATTAATTACGAACAAAGTAATATTCCAACACCGTTACCTCCACGTGTAAACCAAAATGTACAGAACCACAATATTGATATAGCCGCGGAGATACTTAATAAATTAATGACTCATAAACAACTTACTCCAAGCAGCAATCGACCTGAAATTGATTCAGCGTCTAGTAGTTTATTACCAACAATTAATGGCTTTAAAGTAGCTAATCCTTTTAATGTTGATCTTAAATTAGTAGAAGATATGTTGAAGGGTAAACCAGCGGTTGACGACAGTCGGATGACTTCGTTAAGAAGTGAAATACATAAGCCTTCGTCAATGAAATTTGACGTCTCACAGTTACAACAACTTTTTCAATTAAAAAACGACAATAATGGTGTGGCTCTTAATAGCGGACTTTATAATCCATTTACAAATTCCTTTTATGACATCTACAATGGCGGCCGCTTTCCTTATCAAGGAGTAAAATATTCACGAAGTGAAGAAGAACCGGAAAACATTCCAATTGCAGATTCATCAAATAATCATCCCATTGGGGCAGTTGTAGAAGAAGATGAGGGAAACACAGATTTATCAGATATAGCAGAAACAAACGAAGAATTGAATTTAAGCGATGATAGATACAAAAATATTTATAATTCGAGTCATAGGTCGATAAATGAGAGACATAAACAACCTAGTATTACATACAGTAGTAGGTACTCTTTTAAGAGAAAATATCCTAAATCAGAATATGATGAACCTTATCCATTGCTGAAGCCTCCACCTCTTCACAATTCACGTCATAGAGCAGTCCACAAAGGAGATAAAATAGTACACAGACGTCGTGTAATTAAGCCTAAAATGTTGCGATTTTACAAGACTGAACCTTTATTTGAAGCTGGCGCTTCTTTAAATGACGACATGGGTCCAATTAAGCGATCTCTTTCTGTTACAGAAGAAGAAATAGACAACAAAGATGAGAAATCTGTTTAAAATTTTAACGTTATGGGTGAATCTGTACAAAATTAGTATACTCAAAATTTAATATTTAGATACTAATAGCATTTGTTGTGCTCGCTCCTTGTGTATTTTGAATAATTGTTAAATAACGTTAAGTTAAAGATAAGAAAAACATTGCTTTTTAAGAAAGCGCAGCTTTAATAATTTTATTTTAAATTATATTTGTTATGTATAATAATTTAATTATCCTTGATAAAATACTTTTAAGTTTTTTTTATTATTACTGCAAAAATAGCACATTGAAAAACATTTCTGTTAGCGACTACCATAGACGTAATTAGTATAGACTAAAAAGTTTTACTCTCTATCTCTCAACTCTCAAAGTTCTAATTTTTTTGTTGGTTACTAATTTTTATTTGCTAGGTACATAAATAAGTATAGTGTATATTAAAACTTTTATGAATATCGCATTTATCAGAATTGTTTGTTTTGTAAATAATAACGTAGTGTTAAGATCATTATGTATTAATTTAATATCATGTAAATATTTTTTTATTGTGATAAGCTAATATATTACTTGTTGTTTTGTTGTTTTTTTTAATGTTTATATAATTACATATATAAAAACATTTCAATTGTGTTGTTTCATTCATTTATTTTCAATAAATAAATAGAAGTAAGTATTTTCTTATTACCTTCATAAATGAAATGTGATTTGAAATTAATGTTGTAATAGTATTTTTTGTATGCATTATCAGCTTGTAGTTAATTGGTCCTGTCGGGTTTGATGACCAGATGAAGTATAATTGTTTAAACGTTTTTCCATGATCTGGTATTTAATAGGGATAATATATTTATAGAAAAGAACTGACTGAAAAGCAAAGACTGATTTTTTAAAAATAATCTTCTTTTACAACCTGTGAAAAAATGTCCAAATATTCATTTTGATTACGATAGTAGTAGGTTTAAATTCAAAGTTAAAGAAAATAATTATCGGTGTAAGAATCTCTAAATTTGTATTTCCAAAAAATTCTAAATAACATAACTAAATAAAATACATGTATTCTAACAACTCACTTAAATTAAACAGTTACTCAAAGATATAAATCAATTTCCCCAATTTAGATTTAGATTCACTGGCGTTTATACAATTATAAAAATATACCCTCGGGTTGAATCAGATAGAAATGTAGTACATAAAATATAATAAAATAATTAGATATTAAAATATAAATAATTAGGTATTTGATAGGGAAGTTTAAGTATGGAATACATATTAGAGTAATAAATAAGTACATTGATTTTGTTTATCTCCACACTGTATCCCGCAATATCGATGTCATACAGCGTGACATTGACAATAACCAAATATATAATTATTTATACCATTTAAATGAAATATTAAATTAAAATTATTTATTTAATTTTTTTTGTTGCATAAATGTAACACAAATTCGGAGCTTTTAAAGTTTATAAAAGCTTAGTAAAATCTAAGATGTTACATATTATATGACAACGAAACAAATACACAAAATAATTGAATTGGTTTTTGTTTATGATATAATTTAATTAGAACATTTTCACTAATTATTTGAACATTTCTAATTCAATTCAATTAAGTGTCAAGGAACACAGAAGATATGGCGAGAAGTCGAATGCGTGTGCGCATGTCTCGCTTTCTAAACGCATCACCCTGCCCAGAGCACTGTCCACTGAAGAAATTCGCAAAATATTTAATAGTATAAAGATATATACGTAGCGTGATATGAATGATGACAATTGACTACTGCCTAATTGGCTACATTTGATTTTATCTTAAAATATAACAGTAAGTATGTAGTGTACCTACATACTAATTTATACTATGAAGAATATTGGACAGGGGCTCCTTTTAGCTTTTTCAGTATTTTTCGTCGCAAGAGAAAATAAAATTTCTCAGTTATTTTAGCTTTGTAATGTTTTTTTGTATATACACATCGAATCTTCTTCAAATATATATTCTTTTAAATTTTTATGTTTTTAATCAACAATAAAAAAAATTAAAGAACGTAATTAATAAATTAAAAGGTGAAGAACAATATGGCAATTACTATATAAGAACTACGATACATATGATAAAATTTTCAAAACAGAATAAAAATATCGAGATGGCAAACAATTTCTAAGCGACTAGGCATTTAAATTATGAATATAATTTACATAAATACGAGCTTTTCTCAATGTGTCACTGGTTAGGCAACCAAATAACATTAGAGATGCGCCTATACTTTTTAGTAGGACATATATTAAGTAATCGGCAGTGGAATTAATTCAGATGAATAATATATCCGTTAGAAAAGGAAAGGTGTATCTTAAACCAGTTTTTTCTTGATATCGGTGTCGCTCTACACTGTATAAACGAAGCAGCTATATAAATATGACAGAAATCACCAAAATACACACATACAAGCTCAGCTTGTTAAAGAACAGACAGCTTTACTTGAGTGGCCAGCGGTTAGCTAGACACCATGGCTACACTTGTAAGTAACATACGATGAAAGATATTAATGGTTACTACAGAACTTAAAACAAAATTAAAATTTCTTGTTTATTTTGTTTACAGACAAAATTGACTACGTTAGCCATCCTACTAAGTAGCAGCTATGCCGGGATATTACATGGACACAGTCATCATGAGGAATTAGGTCATGGTTTATCTGGTTCCTCACTTGGTAGCCTGTCCCCACCTAGTATATCATCAAGTTTTTCTCCGAGCTCTTTCCCTGCAGGATCGCTTCCATCTGCTAAATTTTCTAACGACGGATTTATTGGTGGCGGATATTCCAGCGGTAGTGCTAATGTCGGTCTAGGTCCCTCTGGTCTGGCAGACGTATCTTTTGGTTCAAGTGGTCTATCCGGAAATGGATTCAGTGGGGCACTTGTTGCACCACCGGTTAGTGCTAGTGCGGCGCTACCTGGAGTGGGCTTCTCAGGACCTAGTGCTAGTTTCTCAGCACCTGGAGGAGCTGCTCTATCAGGACCATCAAGTGTTCTAGCAGGGTCTGGTGGAGCTTTATCTGGTCCAGGATTTGCTTTACAAGGTCCCAGTGTAGGTTTCGGTGGATTAGGACTTGCTGGAGGAGAGGGTCTTCCTCCAGGACCTAAAGCACCAGTTATCACGGAAATTCATGGACTTGCAAATAATAACGGAGCTCCTACACAGTATCGCGTACGTGACGAGACATACCAGGTCGTCCGTGAAGTTACACACAGAGTGCCCCAGCCTGTACCCGTACCAGTTCCTCAGACCGTTCAAATTCCTGTACCACAACCCTATCCCGTTCAAGTTCCAGTGGTAAGAAAAATACCTGTGCCTGTAGTTAAGATCCAACATGTGAAAATTGACAAACCAGTGCCTTATCCAGTGGAGAAAATAGTCAAAGTGCCAGTTGAAAAGGTTGTTCAAGTGGCAGTAGACCATCCCGTGCCAGTTGAAAAAATCGTTAAAGTTCCAGTTGTAAAAATAGTCAAAATTCCTGTTCATGTCGTCAAATCTTACCCAGTACCTGTTGTGAAGACTGTTCACCACAAGGCTCATAGCCACTCCAGCCATGATCACGGGCATAGCCATGGTCATGGCTGGAGTGGCTCCAGCCACGGGCATGGTTGGTCCCAATGGTAAAGCGAATCAAAATATTTATATTATTTCATTCACAATGCAACCTAGTTTGGTTTTGTAAATATATTTCACTTCGATAGCTCATCTAGAGGCTGCAAAGTAGGGTGATAACTAAGTCATTAATTTAGGTAAACGAATTGTATATAAGAAATTTATTGTTCGTTTTGTAAATACCTAGTAATATAAGTTTCATTTCTTAATAAAATAATAATCCAAAGATATATTAGTGTTATTTAAAACCTTTAACATTTAAGCCCATATTTTCAAAGAGTGTGTATAGTAAAAAGAAATATAAACGTAAACTGCACTTCATTTAGTTTAAATAAAAATATATATATTTTTTTTTAATATATTTTTCTTGTTTATGATAAACAAAACTGACAATATAAACATAAATAGAGAATTCTTTCCATATTGTAAGTAATAAAAGAAAGTTGACCTCGAACGTTAATCATCTTTATTAAAACCGTCAATATAATCGTTTACAGTATTAGGAATTTTATTTTTATTTTTTTATCTAACTAATATATTATCAGGTTTAAGTTTCTTAATATTCGATTTGGATATTTTTTGTAATATGCAATCATTACAGTTATTTTACAAAGAATATTAAAAATACTTACACAAATCAATAACAATACATTTAAGGCTGTCGCTGAACGAATAAATTAAATTAATCATTGACATCACATATGACTGTCAGTCAATTGATCATTAAATGAATAATTATGTAGTTCAAGCGGGTGAAACCGCTTGCAGGCTTTAGTATAGTTATATAAATAGAGTATTTATTCGTGAGTCATGTGTCCTCACAATTATATATATTTTGTTTTTAAATTAAATTTACAATTAGAAATATTATGCCATATGTACAAAACACTACCTAATCCTTTGCGCACAAATAAATAGATAGAGATTGAGTTCTCTATTTCCTGAGTTAGAGACTAGGCAAATTGATTAGTGCTCAATTGTCACGTTTGGAACGCCATAATAAAAACACAGAACACCATAGAAATTCTTGTCAGAACGAGGTAGTTAATTATTAGCTAGTAAATTATTTATTATAGATATTTTTAAAAGATTTATTTTTCGAGTGAAGATAGATCTCACAAACATCGTGTCTAAAACGCTAAGTTTTTTTCATGGGGTTATAAAAAAGGTTATATCTAATTATTCAAGATTTCAATCTTTAATTGAATAATTGTAACTTAAAAGTAAACAAAAGTCGCCGACATATTATATTTTTAACCGACTTCTGTAAGAAAAGGAGGTTATTGTAATACAAGATGATGTATACGAAAGTTGTGTGTACTTAGCCTCCTTCTACTACTTTTAGTTACCCAAGTTACACTTTTTGTTGCGAAACTCAATAGCCCAATATAAATACTGAAAAATTTTATATTAACAAGAACTCCTATCCTTATAAAATTTAAATAAATGAAGATAATAAATTCTGACGCCGATATCACCGGTGGTATCAGCGTTACCAGATTTTGTCTCAAGTAAAAGTGGGATTTTTATCTTTAGAAATGCTAGTAACTTATTAAAAAAATCTAGTAATTAAAAAATAAATTTTAAAATCGTAAATTTTAAGGTTTCGATTACGAAAAGAGAGGTCTGTCTGTCTGTCCCTGGGGGCTTAAAAATTTTGAGCTTAAAATGGGTACGTCCCGCCAAAATAGGGATGTCTGGCAACGCTGGTTGACCTGACTTAACGATGGTTATGGGTTCCAATCATAACAGTGTATAATTTATATTTTCTAATGCTGGAATTTCTACTCTAAAATTAAAGGATAATAGAGAAGTTTCTACTTTTTACTTTCACTTTTATTGTATTTTCGAAAAAAATCCATTTAAAGTATATAAATATTATTTCACTAAAATAAGAATTTCCTATTGAGTAATATTAAGCAAACTATGATATAAAAATTATATCATAGCAAGAAAATTTTTAATGATTCATATTTATTTACATACATGCATGTGTACGAGGTCTTTTTTTCCAAATTAAACTTCTAATTTACATGGGCAAGTGAATGTGAAGAAATATTTAAAAATGTAATACAGATATTTATTATGCAATTATATGAAAAATATCGTAGTTGACGTTTTTTATATTATTAATTACAGATTGACAAAAAAGATAACAATAATACTTTTATACATTACAACTAAAAAACTTCCATAATTTCTAGTTTATTTCGCAGATATGTAATGCCAAGATGATTAGCGTTAGAAAATATTAAAAAAAATAAATCTTATCGCCAACTTCTTCAAACACGGCCGTACCGTAAAACAAAGAGTGAAAATTGAGATCAAATCTGCAATAACTCGGAACTGGTTAATCACGCCCGTTCTTGCGAAATACTATCTCAGGCCGATGTCTAAAACATAATATATTTACCTTATAATTATATAAGAGCAGTGACACACAATGGTAGCGGAAGTAGAAAAAAATCGGTCAGTCGATAATTTATTACTCATCTACATATAAAATCCCATGAACCAGGTGAAAATGGAAACGCAACGAGTTTACATAAAAACCATAAGTTTAATCTAATATCAAGTTACATCATAAGAAAGATGTTTTTTTTTCTTTCAAGTTTTTTTATATGGGTCATGATAATTTTACATTGTGGCTACAGAATAATAACGTAAAAGCTTATAATTATAGAATTATAAATATTACATTTTTTTTAAGTTTTCTTGCTTTAAGGTGGGTACCCAGTGTAACCTTGAGCCTAGTTTTCCCGATAGAAAGTGTTCCCGATATTGTGTGGCGGAACTCAACGCTGCGTTTTGCACTCTATACTAGTGAGAAGAAATGAAAATACTAAATATTTAATTCTCTCGAGTGGGAATCGAACCCACATCCATCGCGCTTACAATCGCACGCTTGTGCCTGCTACACAACAAACTATTACATATATAGCTCATTAAATTAGTAATAAATTCTCAATACGAATTTTGCACCTGCATTTAAGAAAGTATATATTTAATGATATAAACTGGTCACACTTTATTACACTTTTATTGTTTTTAAAATACAAAACAAAAAATAATTACATTCAAAAATGTCTTAACAAATTAAATTAGAAAATTATTGGCGAATATTTTCATATGTTCCTTATTATATAAATATTTATTGATTTTATATTAGTGATTTATTTAAAGTGCTAAATATTTTGGTGATATTTCTCTTACGACGACATCCGTCCAAATAATTTATTCGTGTGAGTATCAAACGAGTGACGTCTTGGGCCATGTGTGTATAAATATGTGCGTCTGGTGTGTTGTCGAACCAGAAACCTCCGAAACTCGGAACACAGAACAACAACTTATTTTAGTTGGCTTTGAGCGTTTAGCTAATAGCCATGGCCTTTATAGTAAGTTGATGATATTCCATCATTTTTATAGTTAAATATGCAATATAAAAAGATTTAATATTAATTTAAATATACTATTGTTTCAGATTAGGGCAGTATTTTTCTCAGCCCTTGCTTATAATGCTGCTGCAGGTATATTGGCTAGTAATAATCACGGTCATGATTCTTATGTTAACTCAGCGCTGAGTGCGCCATCTGCGTCGTACGGTCCACCTTCATCACTATATGGGCCTCCAGGTCTCTCAGGGTCCTCGTCATTACATTTAAGTGGAGGTTCGTCCTTGGGCAGTGGATCCGTTATTGGTAACTCATTACTTGGAGATAGCTCTGGTAGCTTAAGTGGAGCGATTGGTGGCGCTCTTATTGGCAGTTCAGCACCAGGCTTGTCACTTGGAGACTCGGGTCTTGCTGGTGCAGCTTTAGGAGGATCTGGGTTCGATGGAGGCTTGATTGGTGATGCTGGAATTGGAAGTGCTGGGCTTGGAGATAGTGGGCTCGCGGGTGGATCTCTTGGAGGAGCTGGATTAGATGACCCAGGACTAGATGGGCCTGGACTCAGTGGTCCCGGATTAGGTGGACCTGGTCTCAGTGGTCCCGGATTAGGTGGACCTGGACTCAGTGGCCCAGGATTAGATGGTCCTGGACTCATTGGTCCAGGGCTAGGTGGACCTGGACTTAGCGGTCCAGGGTTGAGTGGACCTGGACTCAGTGGCCCAGGGCTAGGTGGACCGGGACTTAGTGGTCCAGGGTTAGGTGGAGCTGGACTCGGAGGCGTTGACGTCATAAACGGAGTTAGCGTCATTCCAGGTGCTTCTATCACTTTAGCTGGACCTCCCAAAGTAATTGGAACATCTGTTACCGTCGGCCGCCCAGTCGCCCAAGCATCAAGATACGAACTTCAATCAGTTGTGCAGAATGTAATCCGTCGCATACCTATTGAGGTAACTCGCCATGTTCAGGTAGCGGTACCTCAAGCAGTACCTGTACCAGTGCGTCAGGAGGTCAAAGTACCAGTTCCACAGCCATACCCCATCCACGTCGATGTTGTAAAGAAAGTCCCTTACCCTGTGTACAAAACTGAGCACGTCGAAGTTGAAAGGCCTGTTCCTGTGGAAGTTGTTAAGCATGTGCCTGTTGAAGTAATCAAGAAAGTGCATGTGCCTGTAGACAGGCCTGTGGAAGTAATTAAGAAAGTTCACGTGCCAGTCGAGAAAACTGTCGAGGTTCCCGTGGCTGTATGGAAACCATATCCAATTCATATCATCAAACACGTTACTCATTACAAGAAAAAGAATTGCTGCTGGTAAATTAGTCTTTAACTCATGATCGTGCCAAATAGTCAATATAATTGTAAATAATTTAGTCATTAGTTGTATATAGTATAATATGTAAAAAATAGTTAAAATAAAATTATTACCTCTTTATATGTATTTCATTTGTATATAAAAAACATCTTTATAAATTAAAACGGAAGACTTACATAGTAATTCTTCGTCCTTCTTCTTCACTTTTCATTCGTTCTTCTTCACTTAAATAGATACTTTATTCATATTTCTTAATTCGCAAAAAGCTTAATGCTAAAATAAACATTATAGTAATATGTGCCCAAAAGTTTCTAGAATTTAAATTGCTTACAAATTATGTTAAATTTCTTTTCAATAATGTTATATAATATAACATCTGGGTTAAATATAAGGAATTTAGTTTAAAAATTTCTAAAGCAAGTGGCACACAAGCTTCTAATATTATTGAAAGCTCTTACGTAATACCAGAGAGAAAATTATGTATATTAATTTAGTGACCGTAGACGAACGCAGGTTACCGACATAGCTCTCAAAATCTGCAAGCTAAAGTGGCAATGGGCAGGCCATATTGTTAGGAGGACCGACAACCGATGGGGAAGAAAGGTCCTCGAATGGCGACCACGTCTCGGCAAAAGGAGTACAGGCCGCCCTCCAACCAGGTGGACCGACGACCTTAAGAAGACAGCGGGAAACCGCTGGATTCAAAGGGCGCAGGACCGGACGGAGTGGCGAGCATTGGGGGAGGCCTATGTCCAGCAGTGGACCTTAAAAGGCTGATGGATGGATGAATTTAGTGACCTACTCATCAAATATCTCAAAAAAAATTACATGAAAAGTTTTTTTACAAAATATTAATTATTAAGCACACAGTAGGGTAGGATAGAAAACTAGTGTTAAAACACTCCGTACCTCTGAAGAAATAAAAATATTTAACATTTCATTTCCTCAAATACTACTTTAATTGGAATTTTGAAGTTCACGTAATTTACTATTTACCGATTCTATTTCTACATTATGTATAAGCCTGTACCTACAAAAAATAATGAAGATTCCTTCGTAGTTTAGACATAGGATTATATTTTTATCCGTATGTATTATTATTTATTTTGTTTGAAAAAAAAAAACACTTTCATTTTTGGCAAAATCTCTTTTGTTTTAGTTTTGTAGTATTCTTTTATAGCGTAGTGAAAACTGTGCTTTCATTGAAAGTGTTAAAGATAAAACACTCTGTATATTATATTTTTTATAGTAGTAATAGCTTCACTTTGTATCCTACACGTATCAGGGTAGGTAACCTCAGAACCTAGACTAGCTAAGACATTTTATTCGCGTTAAGACACTTCGGTTCCCATTTTTACCATTGAATTCTGGACAAAGAAAAAAACCCCGACTGTGTAAAACTAAAAAGGAATAAAAAACTAACTATTATACATTAGAATTAACAGTCTGTACTCATTACAACACGCAATGTCTCGAGAATTCGACGGCACGTAGGGAATGGAAACGTCTTGATGAGAACGGAGTATCTTAACATTAGGTTCTCAGGTTCCTTCTGCCTACCCTGTTATGAGCAGGATACATCATGAAGAAAAAAATAATATCGTGAGGATTTGACCCCACTGCCTGTCACAGACCTGATTGCCGAACAGTAGGTTATAACTGGTACTATCTGATGTACCTACTAAATACAGACTAACAGATTAACTAAATACCAGATATAAATTTAAAAATAAGCAAAAACGGTTGTTGATACAATTTTAAATCGTTATATATCCAACATAGTTTGACGACTGTTATTTATTTTGGCAATCTACTTCTGGATGTCACTTTTTTTATTATTGTCGCGTCTTTAACGATGTACGAGATTAAGACGAATCGATTGCGAATCATCAAATCGATTAAAACGATTGTCCATCGATTTCATCAAAACCGGTCACTTCGTTTAATGTCTACCAACGCCACATAGAAACAAATACATAAGTAGGCTGATAAACACATTGCTATTCTTTGCGTTGCCAAGTAAGGTAAAAATTATGAACAAATGGGTCAAAGTAGTAAAAATAAAATTTTATATTGTCAAAGAGGACTTCGCCATCCGCTAGTTACGTTTGTCAACCTTAGCCCAGTCAGTATTGCAGTGATGGTGACAAAAAAACTTTTTGATGGAATGATATAAATTAAAAGTCATTTAAGACCGAAATATCAATTGCTTATGGTTTTTTTTTTCGTCGTTTTTTGTTTAAACGTGGTAAGTTATAGCTAAAATTAATTGGGACAAAACTAGTAGATCAAAATTGTCTTCGTACTTTAACATCTAATAATCTTTTTCTGAAACACTAGATTATCTTTGCTTACCTTCTGTAAGATTTAATGATAACAATTAAAGAGGCGTCAGCTAGCTTATCTAAATATCTGGTGTGAATTTAAGTTGCAATTAACTCCAGCTGTTGGCTGCTGTTTGGACATTGACACAATTAAAACAATAATATAAATGTATCTTCAAGTTGTTTTAATTACTTTATACAACTAATTACTCAATAAGAAATAAATGACGTAATTATGTATAAATAATATCTATTAATTAGAAAGGGTCATTTTTCGATATTTTAAAAACTCCCTCCGTAAATTGTGAAAATCAAAATTGAATATGCTAATATAAAATTTTGAACGAAAAAGTTTTAATTTGCATATACGGTCAGTGCTAGTTCATTCATAAGCTAACTATGTCATATCACAATTCAAAATTAATTGGTTATATATATACTAGTTGTGGAAGATTCGTTTGGTATATAAAATTGGAGATATTCTTTAATTATCGACAGACGTTCATCGGCGCGGAACAGGGGTGCTCATCACTACAATGGACTTTTCTGTATGTATAAATAACAATCAAAACTATTTTATAATATTATTTTTAAAAGATATGTATATTGCATAAATAATTATTGTCCTGATAGCAAGAAAAAAAATTAAACGTAAACATTTATTTACAGATATTCTTAATAGCGCTGCTCTTAGCATTATCAGAAATTCAAGGAAAAGTATTGAAAGCGGGTCCAGAAGCAATTAAGGAATCATCGAACTCTTCAGCAGTTTCATCACAAAACACACAAAAACGATATGTAACGAGGGAAATTATTTTATATCTTACACCTAGCCAAATAGAAGCCTTGAAAGCGGGAAAGGGCTTAGTGAGTCCTCAGTCTTTACCTAAAGTTTCGGAGCAACAGCAGCTACGAGATCAATTGAGTTTTCGTGAACATGATGAACTTATTCGTCAACAGTTTGAGAATATAAAAGCCGCAAGGATAGCTTCATCTGAGAAATCTCAATACTTTAATGCGGAATCTGGTTCACAATTAACTCCTCTTATTGAGAATGATTCCATTTTTAATAGAAATAAACAAAATAATCAAGATCTTGTTAGTGTTTGGAGTCAAAATTTGCCTAAAATTGAAGAAAAACAAATATTTCAATATCTTTATCCCAACCAGAAGGAAATAAAACAAGGTGAAAATCAAGAAAAAAGACAGCAAATAGACGGGTGGTTGCCAATAAGTTCAGTCGCAGAAAGAAAAGCTGAGGAAGAACGTTTAATAAACGAGCGACTACAAAAACAATGGAAATCTTTATTAGATCAAAATAAAATCCAATTGAAGGCTTTATCTGCTCTATCACCAAAAGAGAATTCTGGTGAACAAGCATATCATGTTCCAACCGAAAAGCCTTTGTTACAATTACAGTATGCTCCAAGACACAATGACCAGAAAAACGCTATTGAAATCGAAAAACTTATACGGCAACGTCACCGTCAGGAATTAGAAAAGCAAAGTGCACTTGCACAAGCAGAAACCATAGCAAACTCACCACCAATATTAGTTCATCATGAGGTTAAGATTACTAAGCACCGCCCAGTTCCCGTGGTCAAACAAGTGAAAATAGAAGTGCCAACTCCTGTATTTGTTCCTGTTCCCGAACCATATGAAGTGAAAGTTCCTCATCCTTATCCTGTACCTTTGAAAGTCATCAAACCAATACCTGTACCAGTTATACAAAAAGAAAAGGAATTAGAAAATTCAGCTCCTGTTGAAATAGAAAAACGCATTCCAGCATCCATACCTAAACAGTTTTTTGTAAATGTAGATCGACCGTATCTTGTTCATAGTATTGTTCCATTAGAAATTAATAAAGCAGTACCTATTGAGATATCAGTAGATAAAGCAGAAAAATCATCAATCTTGCAGCAGATATGGAATTCTTAAATTATCTAATTTTATAAGGTACAAGTATTTTTAATTATATTTCAACTATTTTCATAGACTGCTATTTTTAGTTTTGTTATATTAAAATAATAAAGAATTTCACTTAATTTACTGCTTTATTTAAATAACCTAACCTATTATTATTGTTTTCTTTTAATAAATATTATATAAAAAGTACTAAACATACATGCAGCACCTATATATATATATAATGTATCTTATAATCTAATATTAAATTAAAATTATTAATATATTTAAATGCCTCATTATAAGAAATAGCAATTTTTTGAATTCGAGGACTTGCACTTGTTTTTGTAAAATAGTTCCACGCTGCATACCGCATATAGCATTGTAGGGGGTGTTGAGTTCCCCCACTCAACACGCAATATTCGGAGGAAACTGGGAAACGGAAGTGGCTTAATGAGGACGGAGTGTCTTAACACTAGGTTCCCAGGTTCCCTCTGCCTACCCTGATATGAGCGGAATACAGCTTGAAGCTGTACAATTAGTAGAGTATTTTAATAAAATAGGAACGAAACATTGTGATTCTGTTACTAAAATTTTTAATATTATACCTATCGATTTTATAGCGCAATAAAATTCTTGACTTCGCAAATCAATGCACTCTAACGAGGCAATTACATATTTTTATTTATAACGTACAAATTTGCAATAAAAATATTTTACATATACCAAGATGGCAAAGAGACGGATTTGTTTTTTATTTTTATGTTTCTTTGATTTCTCAATGTGTGGCTACCAACCGGTAAAGTATTTAAAAGTGGTTTTTAAATTGAATTATAGACTTATATGAAACTGCATTTAAGAATTATGTAATTTTCTTAAAATGTCTATATTTGAGATATTTTAAATGTACACAAAAAATCTATATAAAGGCCACGCTCTTCTTTATGAGAGTGAGAATCGCTTAGAAAAACAATATAATAATCATTTATTTAAGAATTAATTAAAATTCTTCTAATTTTATGCTTCCTACCTCTTATTTTAGTCCACTGTTATATGGGAGCAAGTTATAGAGATGTACCTTATTAACCCTGGTAACAAGACAAATCGCGACGTTGAGTTTCGACACTCAACATGAAATATCCTGAAAATTGGGGGGAAATTGGTAAAACGTAGTGTTTTAGCACTGGGCTTCTTCTGCTTCCTCTTATAAGCGGGATGCGTAATCTTTCATAGAATATTTTATTATGAATTTACATCCTACCTGAAATACGCCAATATATATGAAACAATAAAGCTATAATTAATAAAACGAAAACTTTAGGAATAATTATATTATATTAAAATTATGTTTTTATATGTTGTAATATATTATACAAGTATTAAGACAATAGCAAAATAATTATAGACAGGAGAAGAAGTTCAACCGGGCAGCGTATTGTTACCAGCGACTCGGCGCGGTCGTTACCTAGCTAACATTGTGAGAAGACAGGCTGTCGTAAGTTATCCTAATATAATGTTTTTAATTTAGATATGATATAAATATTAATAACTAGCGGCCCGCCCGCGGCTTCGCCTGCGTGAACTACAATATTATTAATTTCTGTCTCCATGAGTACCTACGTCCTATAAGTGACGTCCATGCAAAATTTGAGACTCCTAGCATTTGTAGTAACGTAGTTTCATACAAATTTTTAACCCCAAAAACAACCCCTTAGAAGTCGAATTTTGCAAATTCCCGTCTTAGCGAGCACCTACGTCCTATAAATAACTCCTATGCAAAATTTGAGATTCCTAGCACTTGTAGTTTCTGAGATTTCGTGATGAGTGAGTGACCTTTCGATTTTATATATATAGATTTCGCAACGCTGCTTATTGTGGAATATTACATAAACAATGTTTTCTTTTGCGTGTTGCTGTATCTCACACAGCAGGCCGAGGGAAACTAGTGTTAAGACACTCTGTTTCCCATTTTCTGCTAACCTATGGAGGCATTGCATGTTGAGAGGTGGAACTTAAAGCCACGCTTTGCCTCAACACCAGAGTGAAGAAAATAGAAATACACCACGACTGACCTCATAATTACTTATTAATAATAGCATTTTTGTTGTGAGACTAATATAATCAACAATGGTATAATATTTTTCTAGGATGGCACGGGTATAAAATTTAATAAGGACGCTGACAGGGTAAGCTTTATTATCGCTACCTCACTTACTTATGCGAAGTTTGTATTTCAAACTCTACTAAAAATATTATATAGTCGGCTTAGAGTAAAAATGAAAAAACTAAGAGTATAAAAACTAGGACTATACGTATATTACAAGAAGGTTTCACAATTTCAAAAAATATTTTTATTATACAGGTCGAAACTGTATATAGGGTAATATATTTCAAACCCACACCTAAGAAATTAATCAAGGTACCTCAACAGTTTGGACATAGGAATTTTTTTTCATTTCACGATTTTTATCCATACCTGTATTTCGTGAGACGCACACATACGTGTGCGACGTTTCCGATTTGACAGGTAAGTGTGTGCGTGCCTATGTTATACTATACAAATGGTGTTTTATTTTAAAACGATAATTTTATTATTTATTTTGTTTGAAAAAATAACTTTTTCATTTTTAGGAATTATTTTTTTTTCCGAATTATATTAGGCTTTTATAGAGTAGTTAAAACTGTGGTTTCATTTAAAGTGGTGCTGACAATTCCACCCTGTATACTGTATGAAATAAAATAAGGTCGTTTTTTACACTTTCGAATGATATAAAAATGTAAAGTACATAAAGACATTTAACGAATAACCTATAAGCCTATAATAGGTATATTACTATGTATTTTTTTAAAAAATAGATTAATATTATCGTTTTATATAAAATTAAAATAATAATAGATGAACGCAGAAGCCAAGAAAAAAGTTGACGTTCTGTCAGAAGAACTCCTCCCATATATAATAGCAGAACAAGAGAGACGCACAACACTTTACAAAAGAATAATGACGGCTATACAAAATGGTGAAAAAGGCATCACAATCGCTGAGATAAGAAACAAACCACCTCTTATGATAAGAAAAGGTATTTGCTATATATTATAATATGTATTATATACTTAACCATGATATCGTTATCATACGATCAATTAATTTATAACTAAGGTCTCTGGGTATTTAAAAATGCGATAGGTCTGTGAAAATATTAAAGATTATGAAAGTATTGAAAGTAATATATAAAAACAATATGGATAAAAAAATATATTTAATAATTATTTTCTATCATATTAGGCATGCTCTACCGTTGTCCTGCAAACAGAGCCCCCAAAGAGCCAGATGGTTCTGGCATGTTGATGTGCGAAGAAGAGATAGAGCCTACTCAAATTATGTACGACTCTTGCCTCAGTGCCGAGGACAAAGAACTCTATGTTGCTGAAAATAAATACTTCTTTTGCAATAGTAAGTAAAATAGATAAGACAGAAAAAGCTAGCTGGATGTTTTTCCTAAAAAGTGCGAAGGAATGCCTCGCCTACAAAATATTTTATACTTAAATATTTACCTTTTTTTTATTTTTTTTTCGAAATATATTTTTAAAGTAGTTTTAAAGTAGGCATACGATGAGCTTCGCATTTGTGTAAGTATCGCATAAGACGCATCGATTGCCTAGTTTAAACTGTTAAACTAGGCAGTAAATAATGCTTTCTATCTACCGTCTAATGCACATCCCTTATTTGGTGTAATTACACCTCTTTTACTGGTAGCAATGTAAATGTTTAAATTTTAATATTTCATTTAATAGTTTGATCTATTGAAAGTAAAAAAGTAAAAGAGAAAAATAGCACGATCATTGTAAAACAATGAAAAAGTAAACATGAAGAGGATGCAAGTCCGAAGTAAAAGAATTTATGTATTTTTTGTTTTTTTTTGTTGATTACTAATTTTTATTTTTAAAAGTTTTTTTAACTCTACAGTGATGCTCACTTACACAAATATAAAGCTCAGCTTACACCTCGCGGACACTACTTTCGGTTTCAAATATGCATAATTTTGCAGAGTAGTTACTCTAGTACAATGTTGCAATTTAGTGTGCCTACGCATATAATTTACGCCTACAGTGTTATTTAAGCGATATTGCTGTTTCTGAATATATGAAAGTATAAATAATAATAGTGTTGTGTAGAATATTTAATATATCTGTACTGATATTACAAAAGAAAGAAGAAATGTTTGTTAATAGGTTATATTTAATGACGCTATGGCTAACATGAGCGGAACAACAACGAACTACAGACAAAATCTACTTTAATACAAACTTTACATAAAAGTACTGTATTTACCAACTGTAATAAACCCCATACCAACATGTTAAACACGGATTTAATTTAAGGCTTAGCGGTATTTAATGCTTTTTTTAAATATTAATATTGTATTTTACAGGACATAAAATCGAAGGTCCTGACTTACCCCGGAACGGAACCACTGTCATTGGCTGTGCACCAATCGAGAGGACTTCTCTCAATTATACTACTAGTAAATGTGCTTTGGAAGACACTGATGATGTCGTGGTTCATTACCGATACTATCCAGATAGAGTATGAACATTTTAGAAATCTCAATTTTTTAAAAATATATATTTCTAGTTCTGGTTCTCTAGAATATCTTTTTTTAGAATTGATATTGCGTCACACCAAAGTTCTTATTGGAGTCCTGTACTCCCCGAATGACCAAATCAATTACTTTAGCACTTTGGACAATATTCTTGAGAACCTCCGACCTCAATATGAACATGTCATATGTATGGGCGATTTAAATACCTGCCTGTTAAAAAATGATCGAAGGACTCACTTATTAAAAGATATAAATGCTTCATATAATTTATTCCTCCTACCTATGTCTTCTCCCACCCATTATTTTCCGAACTGCAGGCCTTCCCTTATTGATCTTATTTCTGTCTCCAACACCACTTTCGTCACTTCTTATGGCCAAATGATGGATGAATGAATGAATGGCTCCTTTTTCCTTCCATGACCTAATCTATCTTTCCTATAAACTACGCCCACCTAGGGTTAAAGGTAAAATCCATTTTCAGCGCAATTTTAGGCATATGGACGTTGAACGCCTAAAGGATGATTTGAGGAACATCAACTGGTCTCCCATATTGTCTTCAAACAATATTGACTTTATGGTGGAATCATTAACTACTGAACTGATTAATATTTACAACATCTATGCCCCTGTAAAACCGGTTCGAATGAAGCATGCGCCTGCCCCCTGGTTAACACAAGTTATTAGGAACGCTATGGCCAAACGTGATAGGGCCAAGGCTAAAAACAAAAAATGTCCATTGCAAGAAAACTTAAATGCGTATAAAAAGTTGAGAAACATCTGCAACAGGCTGTGTAGGGATGCCAAACGTCGCTACATCCATAAAACTATTCAGAATCTTTGTCAAGCACAAGTTTGGAGATTCTTGGAGTCGTTTGGTGTGGGCAAAAACATTGATACTCATCAACTCTCAGTAAATCTTCAGACTCTCAATAAATTTTTTGCAACTCCACCAGTTAATATAAATCCCCAGTTAAAATCTAAAACTCTTGCTTTTTTGTCTAATATTGACCCACCTGACTCAGTTTCCTTTTCTTTCAAAGCTGTTACAGAAGATGATGTCAAGAAGTATATTCACTCTATTTCCTCTAAAGCCTTCGGAAGTGACAATCTCAGTCTTGAGATGATTCTTCCCGTGTTGGAGAGCATTGCACCAGTGGTCACCCACATTTTTAACTTTCCACTGTCTCGCAATGTCTTTCCTTCACAGTGGAAGAGTGCTTTTGTCATCCCACTTCCCAAAATCTCTAACGCTTCCAATGTCTCTGATTACCGTCCTATATCTATCCTTCCTGTTCTTTCTAAAGTTCTTGAATCCTTAGTCAACAACCAACTTTACTCTTTCCTCTCATCCAACAATCTTTTATGTCCTTCTCAGTCCGGCTTCCGTCCTTCTCACAGCACAGTAGGAGCACTGCTGAACATTACGGAGGATATTCGGTGTGCCATGGATAATACCAAACTCACTGTCATGGTTCTGCTGGATTTCAGCAGTGCTTTCAACTCTGTTGACCTCGATATACTTCTTGGCACTCTTCGGGCAGTCAATGTTACCGTCGAAGCTGTTAGCTGGTTTCGTTCTTACCTCTTCGGACGCCGGCAATGTATAAAAGCAAACGATACCACGTCGTCATGGCTTGATCTCACTGCCGGCGTTCCCCAAGGCGGCGTTCTTTCCCCACTTCTTTTCTCTATTTTTATTAACAACATCTCTAGAGTCATTACTTCTCCCTTCCATCTGTATGCGGATGATTTGCAACTTTATCGTCACTGTAGCTTAAATGATCTGCCTGTAGCTATTGAAGGTTTAAATAGCGATCTGTCTGCTATACAAACTTGGGCTGACTCTTTCGGCTTATTAATCAATCCAAAAAAATACCCAGGCAATTGTGATAGGTAGTAGCAGACTCAGATCTAAAATCAACTGGTATCTTGTCCCTGCGATTCAATACTCGGGAGTTACAATTCCTTTTTGCGAAAATGTTAGAAATTTAAGCCTTATAATGGATTCTAACCTCACCTGGGCACCCCATATTAATTCAATCAGCAAGCGCATGCATTTCTCTTATCATACTCTTAGGCGTCTCCAATACTTCCTTCCTCACAAAACCAAGATTATGCTAGCGCAATGTCTTCTGCTTCCAATACTCGACTATGCCGATGTTTGCTATTTGGATGTGACCGAGGAGCTACTTAACAAATTAGAGCGTCTTCAAAATCTGGCCATACGCTTTGTTTACGGCTTGCGTAAGTATGACCATGTCTCCCAATTTCGAGCTCAACTTAATTGGCTCCCAATTCGCCTTCGCCGTGATATGCACATCCTTATATTCCTTTTTAAAATCCTGAATTACATGAATTATCCTGTTTACCTGCGCTCCCGCTTTAATCTGCTTCCCTGTCCCTCACGTTCTAGGCGTTCGTATGTCATTCCAATGTTGGACGTACCGAAGGGCAATACCAAATTCCTTCAAAAATCCTTTACTGTATATGCCGCATCCCTTTGGAACCAACTTCCCAATCCTATTCAGAAAAGCCATTCCCTAAATTCATTTAAATCCCAACTTAAAAATCATTTGCTCAAAAGTGAAAGTAATTTGACATAGCTTTAATCAGTGTTTCTAGTATATATTATATATATATATGTATTATATATGTATGTATGTGTTTATATAGTCGATTTAGTAGTATATATAATTATATATTTATAACTTGCGTATGTATATATATATTGTAGCATGTATTATATATATAATGGGTTAGTTAATATATATATATTTTTCGGATATTTTTTTTTTGATTGCACTGTGTTCTTATTCCGCTGTTTGGCACTCATCCACTTCCATAGGTTGGCTGGAAGAGATTTCTTTCAGAAATAAGCCCGCCATTGTAAATATAACTTTTCAACTGTTTTTAATTACTATTTCCTTATATGTGCAATAAAGAATATAATAATTTTTTATTTATATTTCTTCTTCTTCTCCCTTCTGGCATTAATCCCGGCTATTACCAGGGTCTGTCTTCTTACTCAACCTACTCCACTTTGCACGGTCTTTTGCGTATACTTGTTTAATTTTATTCTATTTTTACAGACTTATAAATTTGTGACAGAATTAGATCCGGACAGAGAAGTATGTGATCATTGGAATCCATGTCAAATCGGATATATTTACAGTCTACCTTCACCAGATCAAGCTTTACTAGCTAATGAATTATGGCGTGAGTATATTTATTAAGGAATTTTAAAAGTTTTGTAATTTTTTCTGTCATCTTTATGTATATCAATCTCAAATCTTCTGTATAATGCAGAATAGGCAGAGAAAATAAAAAAAAAAACTATGGTCATAGCTCATATCCTATACAACATATAATTAGGGGTCTATCGAAATAACGATGGAATAATAAAAGTTTAAAAAATATTTTATTATAGATTTAAAAAAACATAAATTGCGCCAATTTCTAATGATTAAGAAAAAGTTATATTTCTATTACATTATTTTTTTTATTTACAGGTAACTATGGTAATTTTTTTATTACATATAATTATTACAATTTATTTTTGACTTCTGTGAGACAATAGGCAGTTAATAACTTCATATTACAGCTGAACGTAAGTAACATTTTTCACCATTTCCTAGATATTTATGCACAAATGTTTCCATTATGAAATATCGTTTTATAATCATTTTGCCATAAAAAAATATCAAATAATATGATCATTTTAATTGTAAAATTAGTAAGTATATATATTACTTAACTTAGGTTCACCCCTAGCGGGGTAGCCATAGTCACTTCACTGTCATCAGTTCTCCATTTTCCGCCAAATTCTGAAGGCATTGCGTGTCGAGCATTGGAACTCCACGCCTCGCTTTGTCTGGATACCAGAGCGAAGAAAAGAAAATACCAAATATTTCCTCGAGTGGGAATTGAATCCATATCTTGTAGCATTTACAGTAACTTGCGCCTCTGTGCCACGACTGACCTGGAAATTTATATGTAGGAGTGCAGAAAATTAATGTTTTCTTTTAAAATATGTACTATAAATATACTCTAGGTAAATTAATTGAACAAAAATTACACATCCTACTATGTATGTAATTTTGAATAATTTTCTGGAATTTGTGTACCATATAAATATGATAAAAAGCTTCGGAGCCATGATTTTTAATATATATGATTTTTTCTAGGCAATGATGGTAAGTAAATTTTGCCTCACATTTTTTTAATTGTAAAATATATGTTTGATTTAATTCATTTTGATGTATTTTTGTAGAATATGAACGTAAGTAATAATTGTAATAGTTGTACAATATTCCATTATTGGCCATTAAATTAATTAGGCCAGTTCCATTAAATTAACTGTTTATAGTTTTTTTAATAATATGATGATTGGTTTTTTATATTTTCTTTTATTTTAGGTGATGGTATGTTACTTTTTACATTTATGTATATCTAATTTAAAATTATACTTTGAAATTTATCTTATTATTCACAAACGTTTATGTTTTTAGAAATTGTACCACGTGAGTATTTTTTTTATTACAAATGAGAGTTTTTTTACTTTCCATTTTAAAATATTTTATCTTTTTTTTGTGTAAATATAGAATAGTTTATTTACTTTACAAAATCCAGTAACGAAAAAAGCGAATTGTTTTGTTTATAATTAAATTTATTTATAAACAAAACGATTTTGATACATATTAAACGTATATGTAAGAAAAAGGTCCAGATAGTGATTTTTTTTATATAATTTTTCTTACATATTTACTTTAGAAATTCAATTCGCACTAACTAACAAACTTTTTTGTATTTGAAGCGATACCTGGTAAGTTATTATATTAAATAGGTTCAGTGTCTTTAAACAAATACATACTACAAAAGTGCTTGTAAGGCCAATCATGGCCCAGGTGTGGTATTGTAAACGTGATAGGTTGTGAGTTCGATTCCCACTCTATGAAATGAAATATTCAATATTTTAGTCTCCTCCTTCTTTCCTTGTTGAGTTCCTTCCCTTATAGCGTGAGCAAAAAAAAGAAAATACTTATAAAAATAAATGTACAAAAATTATAAATATACTTTTAAGGATTTTCTAAGTATCAGTTATACCTTTCCAAGAGAAAACTCCAAGAAAATCTTGTTCGAAATATTACTCGTTTTCTATATATCTCGTGGAACGTATGTTCTCGCGAGAATTGCTGGCACTAGTATAAAGAACATTTTCAAAAAAAAAATCAACTTCACCTAGTGTTAAAATACATCGTTCCCCACTTTCCACTGAATTCAAGGGGCATTGCGCGTTGAGTGGCGGAACTGAACGCCGCGCTTTGCCTCGACACCAGAGCGAAGGAAGAATATGTAATAACATTTTTAAACTTCTAATTAAATTAAATTACAATATATAATTTCCATTTTAAGTTGACAGCCACATTGAATATGTTCCTCAAACTGCTAAAAACTATACGAGTAGCACAAGAAGAGTTGTTATACCCGAGGGTTATAAATTTGACTCAATTCAATTTCATCATATCGAATCTCATGTAAGATTTGCTTATATAATTCAAATAAATTATTTCTAAAATTCTTTATTTCCAAATTATTAATAAATGTTATATGTTTTTAGGAGAAAACTATTAAAGGTACAGATTGGGTAAGTTTTTACTTATGTATGTCAAAAATATCATGTTTTAAATTTGTGACACAAAAATTTGAAAGAGTTTTCAATTAAACTTAAAATATCGTAATAATTACCTACAGTTAAAATTAATTTTCTCGTTGAAAGTTTTATCTTATTGAGATAAAATAAATATACTTTCGTTAAAAAAAATGTTAAACGAGACTATCGTTAAATTGGAATCATTTAATTTTAGGAAACAAATTAAGATTATTTTTATGCCTTTTCCATGAAATTGAGAAACTGTAATCGAATGATATAATTATGTATGTAGTAATTTTGTGCTGTTACTTTTAATAATTTAAAATTATAACTACCTAATAGAGGTAGTTTTATCTGTTTTTAACTGTTCATTCCAGACACCTCTGCAAGCTGATTTTTTTACAACCAAAATCAGTACTAATGGCAGGTTTCTGAAGGTGACCTACCATTTTCCTACCTGGGCGAAAAAACATTACGGTGCTTATCGAGTGAAAGCTACAAAGAAAGACGGCTCGAATACTACATGGATTGATGAATTATATTTATGTTAGTATAGTAGATATTCAAAAATATTTCTATGTAAAGAATTAGAAACTGAATATAAATATTTTTTTAGATTTTTTCAATAAATGTTTTCACTTTTTTAACATTTTTAAACTGTTATTCTTACACTTACACTTAGAACAGTTTTGATTTACATTTTTATTACTTTTTTGTTTTTTTAATAGGTTTTCTTAAAATGCATATTTATTTATTCACTCTAGTATATTATATCTGATAGAATGGGTTTGTTTCACTTAATATTAGTAATATACAAGGGGGTCATATTGACATCTATACTTATAATAACAAATAAATTAATATTTTTCATATTCCCAAGCCGTAGTCCTGGGCTCTCTTAGTAGAAACGCAATAATTATAAAATATAATTTTATATTATAACACTTAAAAATTAAAAATATATTCCTTATAGATCCATCATCCGCTAGAATGGCAGGACGTACTTTGGAGATTCTCCAGGGTCAGAGGCCCAATAGCACTGAGATTCCATATCGATGTGACTATTGCCGACTACTCGGTATTATGGTGCGACCGGCTGATGGCAACATTTATAACCTGGATACCTCGAAATACAGAATTAGAGAATATACTGACAGGTGTGTGTTTTAGTACTAAATACTTAGATGTTCCTGCTACTGTCTTTAGGTTTACGCTTCATCCCGAAAATAGCAGGATAGACAGATATGACCTAATATCAAGACATTTCGCTGTCCATCAGAATCTCTGGTATTAAATGGTGGAACTCTTTTTTTGAATGAGACACTCGACAATGCAGTAACATAAATCTAATATCATCATAATTTTTTTGAGAAATCAGGAATTTATTCTCTTAGGATTCTGATGATAATTTTAAAGATTTTTACTTTCTTGATATTGCAATCAGAAAAAAAAACATTTATTTTTCAATAACATTTATTGTACACTTAATTTATATGTGTTATATGTCCCTTTTCAGGCAAGGAAGACGGTGAGTACAGTGACATTCGAATATATAAATAATAATATATAATATTGTAAAAAGAAAAAAAAACAGTTAAACATTATTTCTTGTTATATCAATTTTTTTTTCAATGTTTTAAGACAACAATTAATAGAAATAGATGTAGAGGGAAACACACATCTTGATTTTGGTGATTACTTTGCAATTCTACAAAACAAAGATGGTGGAGAAGAACGTTTAAGAGTTTTAACTGTGATATGTAAGTGCATAAATTAATTATCATTTATTAATATAAATGTTTAACATACAGAGAAGTCATATCTTTATACATTTTATGACACTCGGTCCAAGAACTCGACTCTATGTCGTAGATTTAACGAAGTGTCTTAACATTAGATTCTAAGAGAAATTAGGGGGAGAAAATAATTAGGGGAGGGCAGTTTCTAAGGAATAATATGATTAGTAAATTCACTATTTCTGACCGGGAAAGATACAACAGTTATATAATCGCATTCTATTCTTTATTTACTTTGATACTAACTTATCTATCTCTATGGCAAAAAGCACGGCGTTGAGTTCTGCCCCTCAACACGCAATGCCTTCAGAATTCGGCAGAAATGGGGAACGGAGTGTCTTAACACTAGGTTCCCTCTGCTTACCCTGCTGTGTGCGGGATACAGCGTGAAGCTGAGAAAAAAATCTATCTATATATAGTCTCAGTAGTAGTAGTATACTACTACAATGAACCATAGAAGTACTTTACTCAAAATTTTAATTGTTTTCCTCTTTTCAGCTCCTGGTAAGCCAAAATTTATTGTTAAATATAAAATTTAAGGATAAAACATGTAAATATATAATTTCATGTACGATTTTATTCGTTTACAGAAAAAGGTAATTTTATATTAATTTATTTACTTGCAAATATAGATAACACAGTTACGAGTTACAGTATACGAGTACAAGTGAAATAAATTAATTTTTGTGTTATATTACAGACACTGGTGAGTAATTATAGAAATGATAAAAAGAATCTCTATTCTTACAATAGTATCAAAAGTGGCAGCTTATAAACAACAAAAAAAAACGATATAGAAAAAAATATTGTGCCTTCGTTACTACCCTACACTATATTGCAATGAAGGAACATATCACGTATATGATGAAAATGGGCAGAAAATGAGGACCAGTGTCACTAATATCGTAATAAAAACTGTATTTCATTCACCATTTGTTAAAAAAATATTTAAATATGTAATTTATATCCACAGCGAACGGTATGTTATTATTTTTCTTTTATATATGGCTAATTACTGCCTCTATTTTTATTTTAATATACATATTTTTTTAATTCTAAAATTAATTCTTATTAATTTTGGTACCTTTAATTATTAATTAATAAAAGTTATTTATGTTAATTATTTTGCAGCAATAAAAACCACTCGCCTTACAATTTCTAACGAAGTTGGCAAGCATTTTGAACAAAATCTCATTTATGACTGCGATGACTGTGTCATTACGGACGTGCTCTGTAACGGGGAGAGTTTGCTCACTAGTGGCAGAGTATCTATTATACCTGTTGCTAAAACGATCACTTTTAATTTTCCTAGGTATTTTTTTCTTTTTATGAAGCATAATATTAAGTTCTACGATTTTTTTTATTTCATTGTTTAATTTTAGTTAATTTAATGTATATTAGCAGTACCCTCCTAACGTTGATATATGTGCATATGTCCATACTAAGCTAGCCTATTTTTAAACTACTTAAACTACTGAAAAAACTGAACCCTTATAGGACGACTTTGTTGCCCCCCCTCTGTCAAGACTTATCTCGAGATAGCGTGGAGGTCTCAAGCTGAAATTAATATCAAATATCTATGGTTCTTTCAAGCACAGATAGAATATATATATATATATATATATATATATATTCCGATTATATCTATAAGTGTCCCGTATTTACATTTAAGGTAAAGAACCTGAAAAAAATACAAATAAATTAAAACAAAATATTATATTTTACAGATTTGAAGACAATTTATCCTGTGTATATATGGGATATTTCAATAAAAGTGGAACGCTATTTAGTAAAATTATAGCAGTTATTGACAGTAAGTTTATAATATTGTTTAAAATAATTTCTAATAATTTTGAAATATATTGTTATATTTTATTATATGGTTTTTTATTTCTCCCTTTCAGACAATTGTAAGTGCTGGTACCTGTTTTTTAAGTATAATAAACACATTGTTATAAATATGTATGTCTTATTATTTTTTATTTTATTTTAGCGCCTGGTAATTAAAGTTTATTTAATTAAGTATAAATTTTGTTTTATAAATTTTGAAAAATAAATTATAATAAAAATATATCATATTTAGGAGTCACAATAAGAAATGTGGATATTAAAGATGCTCCCAAGGAAGGCGAGCCGTTTGAACATGAAATTCAGTATGCATGTGAAACTTGTTCTGTAGAAAAAGTAAGCTTTTTATAAAACTATATTTATATATGCTAATTAGATATACTATGTTAAGATATTTGTTAAGAAGAGGCCCGGGTTCAAATCCGGTTACGTTAATTTTTTTATACGTTTCTTGAAATAGATATTTATCTGAACCCAACTTAAAAGTTCCTAATCATTAAATTTTATTAAATTGTAGGTCTACGTGAATGGAGTACCATTAGAGACGTCATATAGAAGAAGTAGTGTTGGGCCAATAGCATTTTATGTCGTAAGTTATTTACGAATATAATATGGTTATGTTACTTGCAAAAGTTATTTTCTCAAGGTATAGGGATGATTCTGAGTATGCTTTGAGTTATTAGTTTTAACAGGGGAAGATGAAAGGAACCCCAAAAGTGGCGTTAATTTCAATTTAATTTTTCATTTCATATCAATATTAAAAATAAATATTGGTTTAATTCGTCCTTAATTGCCCTGTTCTCACAAAAAGATATTATAGTAAAATGTTAAAATGAAAAAAAAAACTGTATAATTTAAACAAATATTCGTATTATGTACTTACACCCCATATAATATAACATAATACCATACGTTCAAAAGCTATATAATACTTTTATGACAGAATTTAGAATTTATCTTTAAAAATTATTAATAAATAGTCTAAATTATTATTATCTATAGAGATATATTCTACATAAAAATTACAGGTAACCCCATCTTCTATTCTAATCCGCATAACAGAGTACATGCCGATATTTGAAGGGGTTTACCAAGCTGTTTTTACTACTGATGGCGAAACAATAACAAAAACTATTTTAGAAATAAGGCAAGTATATTTCTATTTTTTATGTTGACTTTATTTATAAATGAATCTGAATATTCAACTTAATTATTTTATTTAATAAGAAGTAAACATAAGAATTTTCATTTTGCCTTTGCTCTTTAGGGAGAAGTCTAGCGAAGTCGCACCAGATGATAGTAAAACAACTCCAGGTAGCATATTTGTTAGAATAATATGAAATAATTCGTGCTTATATCCTTTATATTATTAAATGATGTTTTTATTTGTATTTGATTCAAGACGGCTCGTCATCTTCATCAGCAGCACCGATTTCATCAACAGGAACAGATGATGGTATATAATATTTTTCACACTAAATATACAATCAATATAACGATGAGAAATATGTTCAATACTTTTATGTGAAGTTTTTTTTAACGTCACGCTGTGTCCTGAATGATACGAGTATCTATGAGAACATAGCGGGGTAGGCAGAGGGAACATAATATCAAGAAACTCTGTTCCCCATTTTTCGCAGAATTCATTATTTCCTCGAGTGGGTATCGAACCCACGACCTGGCCCGTTTAATTTGTGTCCCTGTACCACGATTGGCCTTGTTAATACATTTGTTATTTAGTTAAAATAATATTTTATTATATGATTTGGTTTTATAAGTTAATAATTAACTACAGGTACACTAATTTCGACAACCGGCGCAGAAGAAACTGCCAGTTCAGCTCCACCTGAAAGCAAAGTATAGGGAAGTTACTTTAAAGGAATAAAATATATGAGATATTGTACGTAAGCTTTTATTTTCATGAGAAATGACCGCATGTAGGTACCATACATATGTCCATATGCAAGTACGTTCAGATAGTATTTTTAATTAATATTTAACTATATTACCTTTTATAAAATTTAAAAAAATATATATTAAATTTATTCTGTGGCCGTCGTGCCACAGAGTTATGGGTTCGATTCCTACTAGGGAATGAAATGTTTTAATTTACAATTCTCCGCTTTCGTGTCAAGGCAAAATGCAGCATCCGCCACTCCACACACAGTGCCTTCAGAAACTGACGGAAAATGGGGAACAGAGTGTTTCAACCAAAGCCAACAACCCTCTGCTGTGCACGGAATACAGTGTAAAGCTGAAAAAAATATATAATTTGCGGTTGATTATATTTATTGAATTATTTCATAATTTAATTTCATATTTCATTATTTAAATTAATGATTCATTAAAATATTTCTCTTTTAACTCATGACAATCGCTCAATCAAAGTGTAAAATATGTATGACATTGACATCAATTATTTATTAGCTAAATAATTTATTAGGCTATTTTTAGCTATAAAAAAAGGATGTTTTCAGCAAATATATTTTTCATTCTTGCATTGTAAATTCGACTAATACATGTCTGATATTTTGAGTCTTGCGCAAGTATAAGAAATCGAAACATAATTAATTTATTCTAAATATTACTAATCGAAAGTAGTTGGGGCTCGTATGAAAAAATTTTGGGTATAAAAAAGTCGTGAAGTTTTTAATCAACAACAGATATCCCCCTGCAAGCATAGAAGAGTGCCGTAAGCTTCAAAGATGCAGTGTTCTGTAAGTATCTATTAAATGAAGTTAGTATTATGAGAATTATGTAAAATAATATATTTGAAATATATTATTTTACATAATTCTCATATTTATTTCATTCATAAATGTAAGATATTTTACATATAATAAGATATACTAATATTAAATTTAAATTTTTTTTTGCAGATATATTTGATTTTAGCTTTAGTGGCTTTTGGTGCAGCAAAGCAATTAGATTCTGGACCTAAGCTTTCAAAAGAAGCATCCCAGTCTTCCGATTCATTTAAAAGCCCAGATAAAAGATATGCTACAAAAGAAATAATTATATATCTTACTCCAAGTGAAATGAAAGCTTTGCAAGCTGCGAAAAGTTCAGAAAGTAAGGAATCATCAGTCGAAAATAACAAAGAAGAGCAACAATTATCTCTTCAAGATTACAACGAAGAACAACAACAAAATGCTTGGTCACAGTATTTCAAAGCAGTACAAGCTGAGGAACCTAAGCAAGAGTGGCAAAATGCATATTATTCCAAAGATAAACCTGTTTTTGAAAATCAAGCTGACAATGTAGATGCATACAATTTTAACTTTGAGCAAAATTCAAAAGAACAACAACAAAATATTGATAAAAATCAAGAAGAACGAGAACGTCAAATATCTGAGTGGATCTCAGTCAATAGTGCTGCAGCTAAAAAACAAGAAGAAGCACTTTTACATGACCAACTTCAACAGCACTGGAACCGAATTTTAAATCACAACCGTGCTCAATTAAGAGGTTTGTCTGCAATTAATAAAGAACAAATAAATTCTGAATCCTCTGATGATGATGAAAAACCAGCCAGACCAGAAAATTGGCCGCCCGCTCCCAAAAATCAAGAAGATATGAAATCTGATTTAGAAAAACAAATTGAGCTTATTTTAAAGGAAGCATCCGATTTTGAAAAACAGAGCAATAGGGACCAGGCTGGTCGTTTCCACCAAATACCACCAATAGTGATTCATAAAGAAGTGAGAGTTACCAAGCACCACCCAGTTCCTGTAGTCGAAAAAGTAAAAGTGCCAGTGCCTCGGCCAATTCTTGTACCAGTACCTGAACCTTATGAAGTTAAGGTTCCGCATCCTTACCCTGTGCCATTTGAAGTTATTAAGCATATACCTGTGCCAGTTATTAGAAATAAGTAAAATTAAAATAATTCGTTTAACTCATAAAAAGGCTGAAATATCTGTTCATAGTTATCAAATATTAGTAGTGAGTAAGTGTTATTGAGTAGAAATTTTTAAATGTTTTGTGTTAATATAAAATTTTTACTCATTTAAATAAATTGATCTTTAAATAAAACGTGGATATTTTATTACTCCAATTTTTCATATATTAAGAGTATTATAATATAAAATATTTTTTGTTTCTTTAAAATCAGTTTGTTCTTGTAAAATTTTGTTGTTTTCATAGTTCTATACGTTTTGTAATTGAAAAAAAAATAACCTTTATAGGATTTTATCTTACGATCGCGTGAAGGTATCAAGCCCAAATTAAAATCAAATATTTAGGTGTACGGTGCATCGTTGTTGCTATATTTTGTATGAGATTCATCTCATAATCAAAACCTATAGGACACTAACCGTAGACCTACAGTTATAAAATACTGCAGGAAGCGCGACCTTATAATACAAAACAAAAAACATCTCAGAAAAATATAAAATATAGGTATTTCAGGAAAAAACAAAAATTATAAGTATATTTCTAGTTCATTTCATACAAGTTTAAGTTTATTAATTTTATTGACTGCGTCATAAAAACCTATAGAATATAGAATATTTTCCGTAGATCTACATTTATGAAGCTTGGCAATTACAACATGCAGTACAAAATAGGGAAAACTATATTAAAAATAAAAACGATTACAAACTTATAATTGTAGCTAATTTCATATAATTAGAGTGTATCCGCTCGCAAACTTAATTTGTCAACTTTTGTAAGTTGTACATCCCGTTAACCTCCAGTCCAGAAATTGGTACGGATTCCTGGATGATTTTTTATTTATGAATCAGTTTGACAAAAGTTAGAGGAATAGCTGAAGGCAGCCAGATTATCGTTACGTTGAATTTGAAACCTGAAAATTCGTATGATCAACACCGGTAAGTACTATTAGGAAATATGGAATTCCATATCATTAGTAAAAAAGGTGCAAAAAATAATACCCAACTTTTGTTAAATTATTAAGCTCATTTTTTATATATTCTTAGGAATAATAATAGAAATGACATTGTCCATTGCCAGACACCAAATTCCTGATAAACTATACTCAGATAAGTGCCTATAAATATAATATAGCAAAGTTACTACCAGAAGCATTTTTTAATATTGATTAAGTGTGTTTGCGGGGTGTCCCTAAGAGAAACCCCGGGACATCCTGCAGATGACGGCGGCCCGCAATAGGCGTGTCTTCCACCGAAGCATCGTTGTAGTAGATCTTACAGTGTCTCATATAGGTGGAGAGGATTTCCGCTGGGTTTTAGTGGGTACGATCGGATTCAACGGTGAGTCCCACAGTATTGCCCAAATGTAAGGTACAATTTACCTTTCGCTGAGGCGGTCTACGTAATTGTGATAAAAAAAGGTGAACATAATTTAAAATCAGCAATAACGTGAACGTCGACGACGACGCGACGTTTAAAAAAGATAAGCAATTTCTTCAAGAACAACTTCAAAACAAGGAATCATAATTCTGTTCAATTTAAAAGGTTTTATAACTAAAGGGGAGAAGAACAGTATATTACTCAAATTAATAGAATAAGAAATAAAACCGCAAGCTACTTTCAAAAAGTAAATTTGAATTTATATTAACGCAATAAGAAAAAAATCTATGGCTTAAATAATAAATTATTCAACTAAGTTTAAAAAACCATTCTTTATCTCAGTAGAAATAAATTAGATGTAATTATGATAATGTGTTAACCAGTATTTATAAAAAAAAAAAACTATTTTATTAACGAAAGTGGTCAAATTGGCATGATACAAGTATTGAAATTGCTATTATTTAAAACCGGTTGGTTGGATAGATATTTTAGTACCTAGAATGAATTTTCAAAATTATAAATGTAAATATTTATTTGAAGCCAGTCGTGTGTTCGTTTCCCACTCAAGGTATATAATAATATTAAATATATTTCCATTTTATTCGTTCTGGTGGAGGCAAAGCGCGGCGTTGAATTCCGCCACGCAACATGCAATGCCTCCAGAATTCAGTGGTAAATGGAGAACGAAATGTCTTAACACTAGTTTCCTTGTAGCTACCATGTTGTGGTCGCGACGCCAAAAAAATATTTTATTAACTTAGATAAGTATTGTATAAGACTCCTTGTCTCGATCATTTAGATTTACAATTATTAGAAAAAGAAAATTAATATTAGTACGTGCGTAGATAAATGGTTATATAATCGTGCGTTTGATATGTAAATACGAGTATACTAAATAAATTGCCTGCTTTAAAAATATTAGACAGTTCCGCTAGTTCTTAAAATTGAGAATGGCATAGTCTATATTTTGGTATTGCGTAAATACATATGGTTTTTAAATATTTTACGATTTAAGTATAAAAAGAATGTATTTTAATTTCTTTTTTCAATTACTGGCTGTGTCTCGAAGTAGCCACAGCATTAGAAATGGTGCTCTTGTCATCAGTAAGTAAAAATAGTTAATAAACTGTGCACTTGTGCTTACCTTTAAAATATTCTTTTTGATTTGATTTTTTATATTAAAATTATTTTATTATTATAGATTTTACTGACTTTGCTTGTATACACTGAGGGAATTCAAATAAAACTTGGACCAGAAACACTATCCGCATCATCCGATCAATCAGCTCAACTACAGGATTTAATATCAATTTTAAAATTATATCTAAAGGCCAGAGAAAACAACAATAATGGAGAAAGTCAGAATATAAGTGACGACAATTCTAGTAGATCTAAGGAAATTTATGCCAATGAAGATAAATATGATCACTTTCAAAATAATGGACAGCAACAAATTAATAATGTAAACCTTTATAGAAAGCCATACATAGCTAGTTTTCCCGTCAAGGATCATGAATTAATATCTCAAAACTTTTTACATAACAATGAAAATTCATATTTGTAGAATAACTATGAAGTTTTCAACGAATTTAGTGATCATGAGAAATTTATTGAAAATATTAAAGAACCATTTACTATTTCGAAATTTCAAAATATAAGGGAAAATCTACCATATTTTACTACTGGTGATAAAAATATTAATTCTAATAATTTCTATACACGAGTAAATTCAGTAGAAGATTTAATTTCTATTGAAAACAGTTCCTTAGCATATTTTCCAGGTAACGGTGACCGAGGTTATGAAAATACCTATAGCCATGATAATGAGCTCAGGCATTCAAGTTTTCAAGATGTCCATAATCAGCAAAGACCCAAACAAAAATACACATTTATTTGGAACCCTCACAATTCTGAAGAAGGTATACAACAGCCTAATATAAGAAATGAGAGGCCCAGGCCTGCTAAATTATCTAACGATAACAACCAACATCAAGAACCACATATACTTAAACAATCGTTTTATCCAGAACTTGTAAAAACTTTACCTACCTACAGAAATACCCTTAAAATTCAACAGGAAGATAATTTTAGAAAACAGTTTGAAAATGTACCAAATAATCCCATAACCATCAAATACCTTCAGAAAAACGACCACACACAACAATATCCCTTTATACATCGAAGTCGTTCTCATTTAGAAGCACAATATAATTTAATGAAAAGTAAAAACGTTGATAATAATATAAAGGAACTTCAAAAAGGTGAACTCCAGGCACATAGTCATCAGGAGAGCATTGAAAAAGAAGCTCTCGAAATAGTGATAAAAAAAGCTCTAGATTTAGCTCACGCTACGAACCAAAGACCCCCAGTTATTATTCATAGACTAGTGACTATCACGAAACACGTTCCTATTCCTGTAATTAGGCATGGCGTGATACATTCTTATCAATATAAGCCCCAATACTCTGTAAGTAACTTTCAATGAAATATTGCTTTGAATGTCTTTATGAATAGGAGAAAAATAATATTGTTAATTATTATTATTTAAAATTGTTATTGTTAACTTATATTAGTCTTTATTTATTTTTATAAGTGATTAAAGAAGTAGTCGCGTTTGTTGTTAGTATTACTCAAGTATTTTTCTAAGCAAGTCACTTTATATAGTATTATGTATTAAAAAATGTAATTATAATAATTAGAGAGATTGGCAGCTGTTTTTTTTTAAATAGAGCTATTTAAAGTTTTATAAAACGGCACGATAAAGTGTTATGCTATTAATTTCTGGAATAGATTCTGTAGGCTTCTGAGATGTAGAGTGCCTATATAAATTTCATTTTTATAATCTGAAGCCTAATACATATTGAGTACTTTCGTTACAATAATAATTATATAAATATTTAATATATTAAAAATTATGACAAGAATATTATTTATGTTTAATATAAATATTTAAATATATTATTTATAGACAATATAATATGCATATAAAATAATTAAATTTAACATGAGACAGGAGAAACTAGACACTATAGAATACATAATCTCGTCCATTGCGCAAGTGTCTTTGGTATTAACAAGTGCTTTGTATTTCTAATGTAGCTTCACCTGCCACGGTGAAAGTTTATTTTAGATCAATAGAATAAAGAAAAAAAACATAGCCATTTACGGTACGTATGTTCAAATGTATTGACTATTGACATGTGTTTTAGATAGTGGCTACTGTGGATCTAAAAAATGGTGAAAGTCGAGTGTGATTCGAACTCGACTACCGCGGGTTTGTATTAATTTCAGGATTGTAAGGCAACGGGAAGTACAACTTATAAAAATTGACTGACTAAAAATATACAGGCCGTTGTGGCGCAGCGGCACAAGGGTGTGACTGTAACGCGACGGTTGTGGGTTCGATCCCCACTCGGGAAAGTAAAATATTTATTTACGTTTTTATTTACATTTCTTCGCTCTGGTGGCGAGGTAAAGCGCGACGTTGAGTTCTGCAACTCACTCCAGTATTCGGTTGACACTAGGTTCCCTCTGCCTACCCTGCTGTGTGTGGGATATAGTGTAAAGCTGATTTTTAAAAAGATACACCGTAAAGCTAAAGAAAAAAACGAGAATTCACAGAAATATTAATCCAATTTTTCTTATTATATAATTTTGATAATTTTCATTTTAATTCATGCAAAATACTTTACTAAGTATATGGAACTTTATTACCATGAAATTTGAATAATTTGCGAAAACTGGTCAATTAAGTATATTATAATTACAAATGCATGGATGTCTTATATGCTATTAAATAAAATACACAAACATATACGTTTTGTACATATTTCTTTAGAATGTGTACAAATATAATGTATAATACACGTAGTTTGTTACCGTTACAAAAAACTTTTAAAATGCTTAATTTTAAAGAAACATGAAATACATACGTTTACTTTGCAAAACGATCAATTTTATAATACCACTGCGTTAAAGTTTTTAATATTATAATTAATTATTAACTTACATACAAGAATGATTTCTTAATATAACTATTTATGCGATGATGACGAGACGGTCCAATCAATAATATATCTATACTTATAATAAAATCGTAAGAGGGTCGGTGTCTGTACTTGGAAGATATTTTAAAAAAATATGTTATTGGGAACCTTTATTAACCTAATAGAACCCAAAACAATGATTTTTAAAAATGTTGTCTCTTTGTCTGTGCGTTTATTATTGCTAATCTCAGAATCGACTTAACCGATTTTGATGTGGTTTTCACTATTGGATAGGGTTTATTTTATAACAATCGGTTCATAAATAAAAAAATTATGTCAATTTAAAGTACTTAGTTCGACAAATTTGCTAATTGCCGTAACAGTTACTTTATACAACTGTTTTACTGAATTGACTGAATCTTTAGTTTTCAATTTCTTTATTAATATTTCTATTTCAAGCGGGCGTAGCCGCGCACGGGCCCACTAGTTTAAATATATATTTAGGCCAGCATTGCCTCAGCGCAGTATTACTATAATAATGGTCCCTTAATTTACGCATCGTGACTTTATCTACCTGAATATCGATTAGAGGTAGTCTATTGACTATCGATAAAACTGTAGCGACTACCGTTTTGCGCAATCCCCACCAGCAGTTGCACTGACTCACTTATATGAAGTTTCAAAATCTGTTATGCTCGAGGAAATGGAAACTGGACCATCTACTGCTATATCTTTGCAAATAATAATTTAATTGTCTACATTAATTGTTACTTAATATAATTGTTTTATATTTCACTTTGTTTTTATTATAACTAATTAATTATTTATAATTCCCGAGGCCTAGTTAAATATCGAAATCTGATATTACGTGAGCACATTTACATTGTTAAGCTCGACAAGCTACGAACGTAATAGGTACCTATGTTTGTTTGTATTACCGCATATTATTTAATCTCTGTGGACACCCACTTACATGGTATAACCATATTATGCAAATGTATTACCAATGATGATTCAATTTAATAATTGCTAGTCGGGCAATAAATCATCTTAATGTTATACATATTTGAAAGAAACTGTTTTAGATTTATAGCTAACCTTATTCATTTAATTGGGTTTATAAGAAAAATCAAAGAAAACATCGTATAATTAAAATTCAACATTTATTAATATCACAATTTCACTGGGACTCGTCATACGTCCTCATCATAATCACAATAATACTATAAGAAACAAGCAAGGACACACATGAAGGAATGAAATACATGTTTATAATTTAAGTGCCACAAGATTCCCAACATTTACACCACTAAAAGAATTCACGGGGTTGTCTAAATGAATTTGTTTCTAACTTATATATCAGGTACATTTTATATTTAAATTTCGATATATTATCAACCGCGTAGCGTCAGTTAAGATACTTACATACTGTAAATTTACAGTACCTATCAGGCAAGAAAAATATCTTATAAATATATGAGAAAACGGTGTTATAACACCGATATGCCCGTAGGACTTTAGCTAAATGCGATTAATAATGCTCGTATTTGTAACCCTCGCCGCTGTCCCCTGAAAGGGCTTGTGCGTGTTCGGAATAGTAGTGTCCCTGAATTTCAGGCTGAGATTCAGCGTATGATTTTAATCCTTCTCCACCTTCGTAGCTCCCAGCGTAATGTTCATAACCTTGCTGGACACCTCCATGTTCCAATCCACCTTGTTCAAGGGATCCTTGTTCGAGACCGTGTTCAAGTCCTCCGTGACCGAGACTGGCGGCGAAGTGTTCGGTATCTAGCCTGTGGTCCTCCAGGACAAGGCCGCCACCATGGCTGTGTTGGGTCTCAGGGTGAATTTGTTTCAAGTTTTGTTCAGAATGGCCCTTCTCAAGAGGGTGCTTCAGGAGATGGCTGTGTTCTTTCTTAACGTACACAGGTACTGGATGGAAGTGTTCGAATTTGATTGACTGGTGTGATTTGGCATGTTCGTGTTGGACCTGATGATGATGTCCCGATTCGCCAATGAGTGCTTGATGATCGTAACCCTCAGAGAGTTGTGGGGCTTCCTGGTGAATGATACCAGGGTAAGCAGCCGCCAACGCGAAAAGTCCCAAGAAAATCTGTAAACAAAGAAATTATATGTATTACATGACAGACAAAAACTACGATGGTTGTTTTGCTCTTTCAACGGTGTTACCACCTTCACGGTACACATATCATCAATTCTAATTAAATCAGTATCGGTACACATTGTTAAAACAAGTTCTTCTGAAACCGCGAGAAACTCTGTATGCTTATATAACGAGAAAGCCTTCCTATAATATAATAGTTATAATAACCGATACTACAGGAAGAATAATATTTTGTTATTGCTTCATTAACTCTTCATAAATTAATCAACACTTAATTTTTAATTATAATTAGTTAACCTAATCCACTATTAACTATATAATAAAAAAACACAAGCACAAAACATTACGCACAAGGCACTTCATGGCTGTTGATTCTAAGGTAGTTACTCCAAGGAAGGGTGGTGGGTAATGTAAGAAATTGCTATTTGCATCGCTTATATACCTCAGTTTAGCTGAGATTCGTGTGTGTGAGTGCTCTGTTTTAATATCACGCTTACTTACTTGGAACGGTACATTGGCATTTCGTCCGCGTCTTAAGAACAATAGATAGAAATTTGTCGACAGGTTCGAGAAAAAGTCAATTGATGGAAATTACACGTTTGTTGTTATCAATAATTAAGTTTGAATAACAACAGTATAGTAAAAGTAAAAAAAATATATATTTTTGGTTTTTAATATTTTTATTAGTAATACTAAGAGAATGAGAGAAATGTTTTATTTAAGTACTATTAAGTAAATTTTCATTGAATTACGAAATTGCGAAAGATTTACTCGTAAGTGCTAAAAATAAAAGCATTCCATGACGAAATATTTATAACGACAATGTCAATTAAGGCCAGTTGTACAGACTATATTTTTCATGTTATTTAAGCATATAAATATAGAAGAGAATAGAGTGACGCATCTTATCAATCTCCACTTAAGTCACTTCGAAATAACATGCACTATATGGGGAGAATCAATATTTGTTTCCTAATTTTCCAAAAAGGCATCCCTGGTAATGGTCATGATGAGGATTATGTGTCTTCGCAATATCTGTAGGCAGAGAGAACCTAGTGTTAAGACACTCCGTTCCCTATTTTCTGCAGAATTATTGAAGTATGAAGTGAGGATGAGTGGGGAACCTATCAACCTGCGTGCCTTGACACCAGGGCAAAGAAATATCTGTAGTTTGGATATTATGATATATTTAAACTGCTAAGTTCCTAAATTATAACAATCAAAAATATTTTTTGCTGTTACAGTAGAACAATGTTTGTGTATATGACGAAATTAAAAAATAAGCATAAGTCTTTTTTTAATATTAAAGCACATTGCTTGAAGAGGTAAGCGCTCAAAGCAGGTAGATATTTGAAATTAAAAACTTGTAAGTATTCTCGGGTTATTAGTAAGTTATTTTCTATTCTAGTTAAAAAACAGTAGAGCTTTCAGCTTAAAATAGATGAATTCAATTAAGAATACATTTGCATAAAAACTTATAGACTCACAAGATATCTAATTATTATGCATAGACCGTGTATGACATTTTTTTTAATTAAATAATAAAACGATAGTGAAATTTAATATAAGAAAAAATGAAGACGTAATGAAATTTAATGCTCCCGTTAACAATTGAAAGTAATGGGGAATTCGAATAAAAATAAACCTTATATTTATTAAAATATAGTTCGTTTTGAACAAGCAAACGCATTTTATTACCGATATCATTTAGATGTAGAGAAGCTTAATATGGTGAACACATGGTACGTTATGTACGCTTGATTAAAATAAAATAAATATTATTTAAAATATTTGTATTTTAAATAATATTCTCGTCGTCTGCCACTGAGCCAGTGGCACAAGCGTGTGATTGTAAACGTGACGGTGATGGGTTCAATTCCCGATCGGGGGAGTACATTATTATTTATTAATATTTTCATTTCTTTGCTTTCGTAACAAAAGATATAGAAAATTCGGCGGAAAGTGAGTAATAGAACATAACATAAACTAGGTTCCCTCTGCCTACCTTGCTATATACAGGTAGAGGGTAAAATTGAAAAAAAAAACATAATTTAATGTTTTTTTCAAGATACAATCTTTTTTTGTGTAAAATAAATTATTTATGATACTAAAATAGATATTATAGTACAATTTGTAAACAGTTTTAGTAGCTTAAAGAATTTTTTGTAATTATTTAAAAAAATCGAAGACAAACTAACTATTCTAACTTAACATGCAAAAATCTTTGTAATTATGAAGACATGCCGCAACTAGATAATAGTAGAGGTATAAATTACAAGCAACAATATTTTGCAATTGAACTAACATAACTACCTTCTATGTTCTCTTTTTATTCATTTATTCATTTATTTTTCTATTGATATAGAATAAAACCTATGATTATTTTCATAAAATGGAAAAATAAAATATGCTCTTTAATGATACTAAAAAAACATTTTGAGAACCTATAATTATACTCGTAAAATACCGGTATTATGAAGTTAAACGAATCATTATCCTATTTCAATCGTGGTCGTAAAGTGGAATTTCTTTTCTTTTTTAGGCGCTGTATCGTGCACATAGCAGGGTAAGCAGAAGGAACCTGGGAACTTATCGTTAAGAAATTTCGTTCCTAAATTTTCACTAGCACTTTTGTTCCCTACGTTCCGCTGATTCTGCATCTTCTCATTAGCCAGAACGAGGAAACGTAAATACTATATTATTTCCTCGATTGGGAATCGAACTCGCAACCTGTCACGGTTACAGTCACAATCTCGGGTGCCTGCGCCACGATTGGCCTCTTTGTTAATTTTAATTAAACAATTATATGTATGTTACGTAATTTAAGTTTATGAAATTATTATATAAGTGTTATTCTAATAACTATACTTTAATTATTTTAATACGACAAAGATCTGGAGACAAGTATACAAAAAAAGAGCTTGCTTATAAGTGCGCGTGCGCTTATTTATACACACTTACATAATCAATTCATTAAAAATAATCGTGTAATGATTTTATATAAATAGTTTTTATATTCACGATAATTTGTTATAACAAAGTGTAAATCAACCTCTTTGTTTAATGAAAAGATATATTTGAAAATTTATACATAGAACTAGCGCGAGTTGACAATTTAAAAAGGACGCTTGATGTGATGAAAATTCTGATGCGCATTATTAGATTTGGAGCTGAAGAGGAAAGTGGTCCTCTAGAATAAAATATCGTATTATAATTTATAATATAAATTGTACAAGCCTAATGGTATTTAGCCCTTCAAGAAATATAAGTTCTGTAAAAGCCTCGAGGTGTTTGATTTCTTTACAGTCGACAGATTCAAAAAAGAAAAAATAAACTGTACTACTGCAGTATCTGTCTTAGTTATTGCTTTTAGTTACTGTTATATCATATATTAGGTATAATTTAAATAAACTATCAAGAGAAATTTAGTTATAAATGATTTTTATTAGACTGTAAATTGTGGAGCATTTGATAACACTACGTAATTGTTCAACGTGTCACTTCCTTTTTTAACCGACTTCTGTAAGAAAAGAAGGTTATCAATTCGACTGTATTTTTCTTTTTTTATATGTTTTTAGAGTTTTTAACAAAGACTTCGCTCGTGGCCCGCATTTATGCTGCACTGCGACTGGCCTCAAAAACAATATTTTTTGTTATAATTAATGTAAAATATGTAAGAATTTACTTAGCTATTACAATTATAACAGAATAAGAAATTATTACTTTCAGATATAACATAACTGAGTTAAATTATTACGTAGGAATGGGAACAGGCAATGCAAAGTTATTCGATCTTAGCGTATATTACGTAAAATAAGTCCGAGACTAAGGTTGACACAGTAACTGCAACTCGATGAAATTCGAGTCTCTTGCGAGTTCTATATAGATGATATATACATATATATTTGGAATTTACAATCATATTAAAAATAATTGTTTTAGGTAGGTCTGTCGAGAGGCCAGTCGTGACGCAGGGGCGGAAGTGTGTGACGGTAAACGCGACTGGTTGTGGGTTCGATCCCCACTCGAGGAAATTAAATATTTTATATTTTCTTTACATCTCATCATCATCATCTCATCATCATCATCTCATCATCATCACTGGTGTCGAGGTAAAGCGCGGCGTGGAGTTCCTTCACGCAATACTTCGAGATATTAGGCGGAAAAATGGGGAACGCAGTATGTTAACACTACGTTCCCTCTGTCTACCCTGATATGTGCGGGATACAACATGGAATGAACATGGAATGGAATATTTGCTTAAATAGCAGTTATTGCTAAAAGCAGTTTGGTAAAATATAAGTATACGAGTACATATTTTGTGGTATTTTTATTACTAAAAGTAAAAAGTTATTTACTATAATTATATGCTAGTGGGTATCAAAATTAACTTTTATATTTAGCTATAAAATAAGTAATAGTAAGATAAATAAAAAATATGATTTTATTTGAGAATGTTAAAAGGCGAAGCCAACGACCACATTTCTGTAATAGTATGATTATCACTTAGTCACGCTGTTTGCACGTAAGCACAAATTTCTAGTATTATTCTCGATAAGTGTGACGTGACGAGATTTTGATTTACTCGGTAATATCAAATTTGTAATTTTTATAAATTGTGAATGTCTTATTATAGCTTTTTATTATTTACAATAAAATAAGTTAAATTAGTGAGGCCAGTCGTGGCGCGGGCACAAGTGTGTGACTGTAAGCACGACTGATAATGGGTTCAATCCCCACTCGAGAAAACGAAATATTTTTTTTTTTCATTTTTTCCCTTTGACTTCACAGTCAAAATTTAATATTTTATTTTGATCAAACTGTAAGTGAAATAAAATCAACTATTTCTATGCAATGATTCTAGACTTGCATAATTATCATAATATTTATTATATCATGGCTGTCTAGACGCTATCGTGGCGTAATTGACAAACGTTAAGCACTTAATGTTTGTGGGTTCGATTCTCACGAGAGAATGCTTCTTTTCATAATAAATATGTATATGGTACTCTTCTTGGATGTTTTCCATTCGGTGACATTAAAATTCATGTTAGTTTAAAAATAAAATATACCTACCTATAAAATATAGCTTAAGTATTTTTAAAATTATTATTATATTTTATTTAATCAAATTATACCCACATCTAATTTAACAGTATTTTATTTAAATATATCTATTAATTTGGTTTATTTTTTTTTTATGGAAGAAGGACAAGGCAAACGAGCGTTCGGGTCACCTGATGATGATCACCGCCGCCCACGACCCCGTGCTGCACCTGAGCTGAGGGTCTCGGAACGGGACTTTTATTAAAACCGACTAAATCGTGAAAAAGTTGAGAAACCAATTTTAATTTAATCATACCACCTGTGATATTATGAAAATTTTATATTTCACCTATATTAACCATTCATTAGCATTTTGATGAAAATCATATTTTATGTTAAATTTTATGGTGGCTTATGTTCAAAGTTGCAAAATTGTTGTAAATCTTAGTCAATATATCAATAATCGTGGACGATGTAAGTAATTTTTATGCATAGGCATGTGGAAATCAAGTCAACTAAATGGTTAATTACGTAGAAAATTATATCGGTTTACTAACTGATTATGTAGAAGTCTCTGGGTCGCGGCCAATGAGCTGGTTGTGTAGTAATACATTTCATAACTTTACTAAGCCGATCATACTACAATAAATAAACATTAAAAAAAATCTGCTTCACGCTGTATCCCGCACACAGCAGGGTAGGCAGAGGGAACCGTTCCCCACTTTCTGCCGAGTTCTGGAGGCATTGCGTGTTAGGTGGGAGAACTCAACACCGCGCTTTGCCTCGACACCAGAGCGAAGATATGGAAATATGACAGAGTGAACTTAGTGTTGGAACACTCTTTTTTCCTCTTTCCGCCAGGATATTCCGCCAAAAGACACTTCGTGTTAAATGGCGGAAAGTAACTCATATTCTATTAACTCATTATTATTGCAGTTATACTTAAACACCTACAAAACAAAGAACTACAAAATAAGCAGGCTGAGTCTAGTGATGAAATATTTTGGTTTTTGTTCCATATGCTTAATATATATGTACCTACTTATATAATATTTTATTATAGATATATTTTTTTAATTCTTATGAAATTTTATTATATATTGTTTACTTTTGGAAAAGGTTAATTAAAAGCACATAGTTAATTACATATAAATATTTTATTATATTACTAGTAATATGTAGAGCATGGCGTAAGTAAATTTATTCTCTATTTAATATTCAAAGACTAGACTGTGTTGCGTAGTTATACGAGTACTTTTACTATGTCTTCTATTATCGGTTGACGAAAGTTTGTTTAATAGTATATTTTCTACATGAATACGGTTACTTCGCTTACATAACAACCAACATTCTACTCTATTCTTTTTATTCAATTCGTAGTGCATTAAACTACTAAGACGAACAGTTAGGGTCTTCATACATCATCTTCATTGAGAGGACGTCGAAAAAAGCTGCATTCTCAACCAATCTTCCAATTAACGGTTCATCATCATCATCATAAGCCTGTCCTCGTCCACTGCTGGACATGGGTCTCACCAATGGCACGCCACTGAGCTCAATCTTCAGCTCTTCGCATCCAGCCGTTGCCCGTCATATCGTCACCCCATCTAGCTGGAGAACGTCCTGCATTAACGGTTAGAGACATTTATTTTTTTTAAAGATTTACATTGAAATCACTTACAGAGATAATTACAAAATATTAAGTAGTAAAGTTATATCGAAACGGCGTGCAACAAGGTGGCTGGGAGGGTAGTTTAAGAAAATGATAGCAAAAGTACAACTTATTTAAGTTGACAAACTTAAGTATGCGGGCATATGCACTCATTTTACTACAAATATAAATATGTAAAGATTTTTTCTATGAAATATTTATAAATTTTTACTTTTCGCAATTTTTTCTTTATCTGTGCTTAGTACCCGGTTGAGGATCTAAACCTCCCCGAGGAGTTTTAGATTCCCTCGCGAGTTTCAGAAATTTGTGGAAATTCGCGGCATAAACGGATGTATCTTTTGATTGCCAATTCTTAGAAATTTAAGTGGTCTGTTAAAGGTTCCGTTATTTTCTCTCGAGGTACTTATGGAACCCTAAAAATAAGATATTTTAGAAGATATCTAAAAGAAAATACTAGAGAAGAAAGGTCGCGACGTCACGAGTGGTACGACTCGCGAGTGTCAGGGTAATTATTTATAGTCTAGTATATAAAGCGCGTTAATCTTGTGTTAGATAGTCCATCAAAGAAAAATAAGACTATATTACTACAAATTATAAATATCGATATAAGTACATAACTCTTAGTTGTTTTAATTACAGGTAAAAGCTAGTAAGTTGTTATCTATCATATTAGCTGTTGCAGCCAACTAATATGATATATCAGTGGACGATTGATGAATGATGAAGGTATTATAATATTTATAACAATACTTAAATGTAACAGTAATTATGAGAGAAGAGAAAATTATGAGAGATATAATTAATGAGAAATCTAAATAAATCATCGATCTGGTTCTCAGAATAAAAAACTATAAATTTAAAGCACTTAATGGCACTCACAAATCATTTGTCTGGGTCAAGTATCAATGGGATTTTTTCAAAATTTCAAAAAATCGTTGTATTATGCTTTTTTAAAACGTATTTAAACTGAGTGGGATTTCTAATCGAAAATTACCTTTATTAATAGATCAAAACAGCAATAAAAGTAATATATTTTTCTCTTTGGTTATTTTAACGTCGAAATAATAATATCTGCGGCAATTTAATTTATTTTTATCTTTAAATAACATTTTAATATTTTTTTTAGGGTAAGAATTTTTTTTAAGAAAGAATAATGTTAAAATATAATTTTATTTTAAATAACATTAATATAAATAATAAATAATATTTACTCTACCATACGTTTGCTACCTGGGCTTTAATAGTTAATTATTAATATCCTTGTTCTGGCAACTTTAAATTTTATTATCTGTATTTATTCAAATACCACGAGCCAATCATGGCGATGCGTTAAATATTTTGCTTGTAACGTATTGAATTTTGAAAAGTAAACGTTTAACTTCACAGCTCGTCAATACTTCTACCAGTATTATTTTTTGTTAATCTCTGTATTCAGTTTACATATTGTGTTAACATAAAATATAAATTTTAAGAAATGATTACACTAACCGACGACGTTAACCTACTTTTGTAAGTTTACTATATTTAAAACTTTCATGACATTGTAAATTCTTTTTATTGTATGCTTATATCGATATTTGCTTGTATAATACATTTTACATTATAGAGAATAAAGCGAGAATATAGGTATTTAAATATCACTAAAGAGATATAAATAATATAATTGATAAATTTAAAAGAAAAAGGCGGTGGCTATGACAGTGGTTATTCTAAGCAATTTTCTAACTCATTAGTGTTTTTTAATTTTTGGATAGTATTACTACTATCATTATAAAATTGTGTTTACTCACGTTTTTCTATATAAGGATATTTTAAAACTTTTTTTATTTTTCCTCTTTTTTAGTAATGAAACGCAATATGAAATATCACAAAATGTCCGTCAAATGATGGAGGAATTATGGTTAAATTGGTCACATTTAGGTGTCGACAACAAGACCAAAGTGGACAACATAAGCAAATTAGTACAAATTGAAAAAGAACTTCACAGGGATGTGATTTCGGAGACCAGGCAAAAATTAAAAATTATGCAGGGCCAAGTTGACAGTGAGTATCTTTATTTTAAAAATTTCGTAAATTGTAGAACATTGAATAAACTAAAAGCGAAAATATGTCTTTTAACTCACAAAATGTTACATAGAAATATCAAATTACCATATAAAATGTCAAAAATAATTTATTTCAGAGCTAAAGGAAGAAACTGAGGAGTTAAGTAGATGTTTGTCAGTTGATATTACAATTATGGATTTTAAAGAGGATATGATGCTGGCTGAATACAAGAGAGAGTTAGAAGAACAGATTGCTGGGTAAATATAATTTCTAGGAGATTATAACCTACTAATATATTTATTACCTACTATCTTTATATTAAAAAAAATATATATTGTCATAAACATGGTATAAAATATAAATTTTAAAAGAATTATTTAAATAAATACAGCAGACAAAGTTATATATAAATATTGTGTTTAAAATCTAAAGGTATCGTGAACAAATGGAACAACGAAGAATGAAAATGAATAGGCTGTTAGAATGGCAACGGGATCTAACTGATAAACTTGGTGTAACTTTTCATGAAGTGCAAGAAATACCATTGCCTTCGGAAAATGAATTGGACAAACTCAAAGACCATCTAGAAGTACTTCAAACTGAAAGGGACAAGAGAGTAGAACTGTTTTTAAGTACACAAGTTGAGATTAAGGATATTATGGGTAATTAAGACTATATTTTAATAGATTGTATTATTAAAATACATTATGTGTTGAAAAAATTATGTGAGAGGTTTGATGGATATTGCATATCACGAGGAATCACCATCTGTGTGCTATAATACATTAAAAAATGTGTTTTTATTCTTTAAAAAGATTTTTTTTATCATTCCAGCTTTTTCCAGAAGTTTGTTTACATTTTATATTGTCCTCAAGTAGTAGACATTTAACTTTTTTGAATGTGATTTGCTTGGAGATAATAGAAATTCATATCATGCCTTTATATAGCAAAATTAATTAATATTTTTTTTTGCCAAAATATAAGTGAAAGCATTTTGAAAGCTTTACGTATTTTTATGTTTTTTTGTTTTAACATTGTTACTTTTTTACATTTCAGATAAATTGCAAATAAAGTCACAAAATAAGTTTGAACATATGGCAGCTACTTCTCTATCAGTTGATTTTAAAGTAACAGATTTGAACATGGATAGATTGGCCAAATTGCGACAGGACCTGCAAGAGAGATATGAGCAAACTAATAATAGGGTATAGTATTAATGATTACTTTCTCACATATATTTTTTTAGCGTCACATAAATATATACTGTGTGTTCCCTTCGAATACCCCTTACTATAAGCAGGATATCCATCCTGTTTAAAGTAGGATATTCAAAGGTTCTTTATTCTAGTGTTAAGACACTTCATTACCCTTTTTTTAATGGCAGAACTCATCACTCATCATTTATATTACTACCAGAGCAAGGAAATTATATTAATTCACAATAATGAGTGGGATTTGTAACAGTTACAGTTAGATGCTATGCTGCTACACCACAATGTCCTTTAATTATAATAAAACCTTAGTTTTTTTATGTGGTGGTTGTGGGTGCAATCCCTGCTTTTGGTATGAAATATACCTTATTTTTCATATCCTTGCTCTGGTTATATAAGATTGCGAGTTGAGTTTCAACACTCATTGTCTTAAATTTAAGTGTAAGGTAGATAAAGGGACACTACCCGTGCATTGTTACCTATAAGCAACAAAATAAATAAAGCTGAATGACAAATTAACTTCATAGTTAATAATATTTATATTGCCCCATGCTCCTTAAGGCTCCTCTCTCCTAGTCTCAATTTTCCACTCATTCTTTTAACATCTGACAGGTTTTAGAAATGAGAGAACGCCTATCCAAATTATGGGATTGTCTCGAAGAAGATCACATTTATAGGGAAAATTTCTTACAAGCCCACCCAGGCTGCCATCCTACCACAGAAAGAGCACTTAATGAGGAAATAAAAAGATGTGATCAAATCAAAAGGCAAAAGATTGGAGTAAGTGATTGTTAATCAATAGTTCCTGCTTAGTTATTGTCTTTTTATATTGCATTGCATTGCATGTGAAAAGTTTGTACTGTTATCTATTCTAACATAATTAGTTCCTAGTTTACATTTGTTCAGGCATATTTTATATACTTGGCTGTAGCAATTGCTTAACTTAGGTAATTGGTGTTTATTGTATATATTTTTATTTAAATTCTACAAATTTATAAAATTTCCAATTTATTATTATAGTTTTCTAAAAACAGTACAACACAAATATACTTTACATATAAACTATTATTTCAATAAAAGTCATACTCAGATTTATTGTAGATACAATATTATGTGATGGTTTTATACCTGGAAAATGATGATCCTTTGTATTTTAAAATACTGATGAGACTGACATTAATTAATGTTGACATATAATTTGTCTATACTTTAGATTTTTATTTTTTTTTGTATAATTAATTAGTATCAGAAATATGACATTTTATTTAGGAATAATATTATTTAATTATAAATTGATTATTTACAGGTATTTGTAGCCAATGTCCGTACTAAAATCAAGCTGATGTGGGACAACATAATGTATTCGAATAAAGAGCGAGAACAATTTGTGTGTTACTATCAAGATACATTCACTGAAGATACTCTTTCACTACATGAGTTATATTATGATAAAATATCTAAGTACTACAATGATAATAAGTAAGTATCACCATAAATTAAAAATGTAATTTATAAAGCTAATTTTGTAAAGTGGGTATGGGTAGAACTCAAAACTTTGCTATTTTATAGATGATTTATTTGAAATATTAATATTTTATTTTAGGAGTATTGACAGCATCTAATTGTAATCTGTAAGAGATTAGATACTACAACTGTCTCTAGTTGTGGTAGTGAAGTGATGTTTTAATTTGCATATGTTTTCTCTAGCAAGACAAAATATTTGGCATTGAGATCTATCATTGTATTGGTTTAAAAAGTAATTGTGCAAAAATTATAAAATAACAAACAATATTTTTTTTCTTTATACATATGTTGTAAAGTAGGTTTATAAGCATGAGGAAAATAATTGAGATTATTTAAAAAATATTTTCGAGATAAATGTATACAGCGGCACAGTGTCTTACTGCAAATATGATGACTGGGTTCAATACCCACACGTGAGAATGAATTATTTTTATGTTTCTCGCTAGCTAAGAATACAAACCTCGGCCTTGAGTAAACACGCAATAGGTTCCCTCTTATCTACCCTGCTTCATCCGGGTAAAATAGTGAAACTAACAAAAACTAAGCATCAAAATTATTGATTTTAACAGGCAGATATTCGAACTGATTGTAACACGTAAGAACCTGTGGCTCAAAATGACCGAGCTAGAAGCGCGCGCTTCGGAGCCCGGACGGTACAACAACCGCGGCGGGCAGCTACTGCGGGAGGAGAAGGAGCGCAAGGCCATCGCTAGTAACGTTAGTTGGGCTCCAGATTTTTTATTTATATGTATATTTCTTTACATGTATTGCATTAGTTAGAATAAATACTAATTCGGAGGATGGAATAAAAAATAATCTTGCTAATATTATAATTGTGAAAGTTTTTGAATGCATGTTTGTTCTACTTTCAAAAGTACTGAACGGATTTAGATGAAACTTTACAATGGAAGCAGATTATACATGAGAATAACAAAGATTACAATATATGGCAATATTTCGTATGATTTGGCTACAATATAACATTACCTTTAAGCGGGCGACGCCGTGTTTTGGTCGCTAGTTTTTTCATATATAGTAATAACCTATAGATAGATATTCAAACCAAAAAATATTTAACTACTAGAAAGTAACTATGAATAATAAAATAAGCACAGAGTTGGTTACCTTTGTGTTTGTTTAGACAAATACAATCATGTAGGTTGCTATATATTTACAGTTACCAAAAATTGAAAGCCAAATTCGTGATCTTGTGGGTGAGTATGAACGTAAAACGGGTGCTACATTCACTGTGGACGGAAGACCTCTTCTACAACTAATGCAGGATGACTGGGAAATTAGAAAAGCTGTAAGTTATCAACATATAATTAAAAAAATATGTATTTGAAATATTTGAAGTTTTAAATATAGTAATACATATGTATTTTATTCTTTTTTTAATATTCTGATTGGTACAAATACAAATTTTCGGATAATACAAATTTTGATGATTGATTAAACGTCATTAGGTTTTGTATATATTAATTAATTTTTATAAGAAAGTTCTTATAAAAAACCCAATTATATTTTATCATATTTTCCCAAAAATTGTAAATTATTAATATCAATATAAAACTATATACAGTACAGATAATTTGTTGTGGTTATTGAATAGTTGATATTTTTTTAATTTTGCTTCATGTGTAAGACAATCTACATAAAAACCAACTGCAGCTAACTTCAGGGTGGCCACTATTCTTCGAGTGTACTATAATCTGATTTGATGTTGAGCAGGAGCGCCACAACAAGTTGTCGGCGCGCAAGCAGGCGGCAGGCACGCTCACGCCCAGCACGCCGCTGTTCCGCTCGCTGGCCACGTCGCCGCTCGGCAAGCGCGACCGCACCGCCGCCGGCCTTGCCTCCACCGGCGGGAAGAACAGGTACCCGAGCTAGCTGAATTCTGATAAATCGCATATATTTTGCATTCCGAATAATCGTAGTTTTTTAATTACATTTATTTTCCCCTTTTAACAATTTGCTCAATAAGCTCACGGCAAATTACACTACACTCTAAGCCTACGATATAATATTTATATATACACAAACCCTAGGCCAGTCATGGTACAGGAGCACAAGTGTATGACTATGAACTTCGCAGGTTGAAGGTTCGATTCCCACTCTAAGAAAAAAAATAATAATATTTGAATTTGTTCGCTTTGATGCAGAGGCAAAGCGCAGCTCATCCCTGCTAATGATATGGGATATAGTGAAGTTGAAAAAAAAAAATCAAAAACTATAACAGCATTATAATTATTTAAAAAGATTAATACAAAGTGTATGTAAGCAGTCCTTGCCATCCATAGGCCGCCGAACAAACGTCAACTCGTCACCGGAAGTGCTACAAAAGCAGTGACTACAGTCACCTTAAATCACTCCGCGCTCAAAAGATCTGCTATATCGACTGTTAAGAGGTAATTATGTTTTTTATTATTATTATTATATGAATATTGAATTCCTCAGACTTTGTTCTTTCTTATTATTATTATTGTCATGTTTTATTTCTTTAATAATCAACAATTACAATAGCTTTCTTAAAGTTGTGTTAATTAAGAGGGTAGAACAAAATGTTAGAAAATAATTTGATAACTCGATAAATAAAAGACTCGATAATTTCCGTTACTGCCGATGCCCTTTAGGTGGCTGGATTTCGTTGCAACCTTCTTTATAGAAATCACACAATATGTTCATCATAGGCGCGCGCAGCTTTTCAGGCGAGCATAGAGAGATATCTCTCCTATGATTCACCACCGAAACGTCATCCGCACCCGTCGTAAGAGCAGATTCTATAGTAATATAAAATTAAAGAGTTTGCATAGTTAATCGTGCTGATCATAGGAACTGATACTGGTTCAAATTATATTTGTTTGTTTTGAATAGTCCATTCGGGGGAGGCTATAAATTATATCACAATAATCGTTTCGTTGTTATCTCATGTACCTGCGGTCAGATTTGGGCTACTACTTACACAACTTTTTTATTTCCATTTATATATATGTAAATATTCAGCTTCACGCTATATTGGGATACTCGTGTAGCACCGGTAGGTAGAGGGAGCAGTAGCAGTAGTGTTAAGACACTCCGCTCCTACTTTCCGCCGAATTCCGGAGTCATTGCGTTTTGAGTAACGGAGTTATTCCCTTTTTAAATCTATTACAAAAGTAAAACATAAAATCACTGTAAAATCGAACCCACAGCTAATATTAAACAATATTTTTCATACCCTACATTTCAGTGCTCGCTTGTAACCTAATGAAGTGCGAACGTTACATAACCAGGCAAGTTTCATAGTAAAAGTAATTACGAATATGTTACACAAGTAGAGGGATTGAGAAGTATTGTTTATGAAAGTGTAACACAGAACTATTATTTTGATTAATTGTAGCGCCATTTTGTATTTTTTTTTTACTTTATCGCTGTTGTTATTATAATAATAACAAGTAGGTAGTTGGGGTTGTGCAATTGGTATGTAATACGGTTGTGTTTGATATATTGATAATATACAACGATTTGAATCTTAGGAGACTAGAATGTTTTTTTGTTAATAGAGTCGTTATTTTATTTTGATCTGTAGATTTGTTTTCTTTTTTTTTACCTTCAAGTTGTATACCCTACTGCACCTTCTACAGCAGGGTAGGCAGAAGGAACCTGGGAACCGAGTGTTAGGACACTCCTTTATTAACCCAGATAAGCCTGAAACTAAAATTTTCTGAAAATTTTGAAAAAAGTTACATTATTTAGTTTATTAGATTTTATGCAACATAAAAAAAATTATGAAAAAAAAATTAAGTGTAAGGCTTTCAGGGAAACAGCCGTCCTATATGTAGGACAGTAGGATAATAAGAGGAAATAAAAGACCATTTATGACAAAACAGAATGTAATCAAAAAGTGTAGTTTATTAGATAACTATTGATTATATTACCCATTGTTATATGTAATTTACTAGATTAACACTATTTATGAATGATATGTTTCAAAACACTTGACACACACTCCAACATCACATTTCTTGCAACGTGTCAAACATTTTTTGTGACATTGACGACAGTGTGTTTGCTTCGATTGAGGAATAACCAGATGATTCATTTGGTCTTTACAACCCAGTAAAAAAATTATCAAAAACTACGTGGTAAGGAAGGTCGAAGCCACGTGAAATCAGCACATCGCAAAAAGTGAGAACAACGCTTGCACCCAGCCCCAATTCTTTATATATTGGATTGCACATAGTTGTAGCACCTTGGTATGGTTCCATCCATAAAACATACCCTAACCGTGTAGCATCAACCCAAGCTTTGAACCCGTACCTAATAGGTTTACCTTTTATGTGCTGTTTGCAGCCATGTCTACCATAGTAGGGGATCATGGCCTCATCTACACTGTAATGCTCTTCAAGAGGAGAAAACTCTAAGAACTTTTTATTTAGAAGTGTAACTAGGGGGCGTACTTTTGTGTATTTGTCTTGCAAATCCAGATTATCATTGACATGAAGGTGGCGAAAAATAAAGTCAAATCTATCCTTAGTCATAGCCGAGCTGATCAATTCATTCTTTGTATCAGGGGAGTTTTCCCAATACATTCTTCTACGGGGGAGCCATGAATAACCACTAACCAACAATATGCCGATGAAACATTTCATATCTTCAGTGGTTATGTCTCCAGGCAAATTCTTTTTGACAGCATATTTATTGCTCTCTGACACCAACAACGAAATAACATCTTCATCTAAGAAGTTTTCAAACCACTCAATTGGGCGCTTATCTTGGCAAGCGCCTTGAACATCTGGCCAATTCACGGGATTTTTTGCCAAGTCCCGTTTTCTCCATGCGTAGGTACGCCTACGTTTAGTTCGACCTGTAGAATCAGAAGGTTCTTCTTCTGTATCACTCACCATAATCTGCCCTTGAATCATTACTTCAGCCCGTTGAAGCAGAATGTTTCGTGGCAAATTATTCAAAGTTACATTATCTTCTTCACCCGAATCTTCGTCAGTAAGACAGTCAGGATCAACAGGAGGAGGTAGAATACATATCAGTCGTTCTCTATAATCTTCTTCATTATCAGAAACATTTTCTAAAGCATCTAAAATTTCATGCGCAGCTAACGGTCTGTAAAGAAAAAGTTGTATTATTGTACTAAAATCATGTATATTATCCTACTGTCCTATATATAGTACGCTAGTATTTGTAACAAGTTATACGTAATTTATTTATATTATTTTGCTAGAATATTTATTTAGTACAAAAGTTAAGGTTATCAACTAGATATTAACACAGAAAAAAACAACTCACGAGTAAAATATAACTTTTTATACATACCTGTCATTTGCCATGTCTGCAACGCACTTTTATTACACACTTATAAGGTAAAATATAAGGTAAAAACTGTTAAAATAACAGTCTTTTTATTTTTTCTAATAAAGGTGACACGTTTCTTACTGCAAATCATAAGACTAAATAATCTTAGATAAAGAGGGTATTCTGATATTTTTTTTATTTCTACTGTCCTAAATATAGGACAGTAGGCTTATCTGGGTTAAGGAGTTATTTTGACAAATTCCATTTGCCTCCTAGTAGTTATATTGTTAGAAATATATAGTTTTCAATTATTGATTTGCTAAGTTTACTCGGTATTTCTTTATATTAAGAGAAAATGTAACTTTTGTTTTTTTTTTTAAATTCAACAGTTATTTCTGGAACCCCTAGTACTTGTATACTTTTTACTTAAACACTTCCGTTTTCACTTTTCGTATTTGATTATCACTAATAATATTCTTTAAAAGTGACATAAAAAATCGATGTATTAAAGCTGATATCTTAATGCAATCTTTGTGATAGCAGTCGTATTATAATATTTTCTATAAATTTAAGCAATTAATCATCATAGAGGCCTATGGATGACAGATGATAGTTCGTGAGGAAATAGAAGTATTCCACTCAACACGCAATTCTCATTCGGCGAAAAGTAGGAGACGGAGTGTCTTAATACTAGGCTTCCTTTGCCTACTCTGCTATAGGCGGTTGTAATGGGGGCAGTTGAATGGATTCGATTCCTATTCGAGGAAATGAAATATTTAATATTTTAATTTCTTCACTCTGATGTCGGGGCGTTGAGTTCCGCCACTCAACAACTCCAGAACTCGACAGAAAATGGGGAACGGAGGGCAGGATGCAGGGCTGCCGACCGTCGCTGACGCAGTATATAGCAGTTGGATGGATTCCGCCATCCAACATACTATGCAATGTCTAGAAAATTGGACAGTGCGTAGGGAATAGTGTCTTAAAAATATGACCCCTCTGCGTGCCATGCTATATACGGGGTACAGGTAGAAACGAAGTAAAGCAAAAAGTACAAATAGATTTTATTTAATAAATATTTGTTTTGTTCTATCTGTACAGGCGCATGAGTGGTCGTCTGGCGGCGCGTGCTGTGTCGGAAGTAAAAGGCGATCATGCAAAACGTAAGCTCGACTATGGAACTGTGGGGAAGAAAACTCCTAAACCCACTGCTAATGGCAGTATTCTTAAACACAAGCGGACTGTAAGTATTCATTGAATATATTGAAATTGTTCTTTTTTATTATTTATTTATAATTGACAAGACAGTACCTTACAGTTAAATGGTATTTTTTTTACAAAACATTGACTTATAAAAATGTATTTTTTTGTTATGTATGGGATGGATTATTACTTTTCTTATTTGATATTTCAATTTTTATAATAATTAACTGAAGGAAAAGTGTACAAATATAAACTTTGTATACAAATAATTCTGAATTAGATAATAAAAAACAAAACTATTTGGCTATTGTTGAGGACGTCATGGCGCAGCGGCACAACTGGTAAAAGCGAAGGCTGTAGGTTTGATACCCTCTTTGTAGAGGGAATTATTTTCATTTCCTCACTCCGATATCAAACCAAGCGCACTTAAAATTAGATTCCTTCTGCCTCCCTTGCTATATACGGAATACAAGGTGAAGATAAAACATTAATTATTTTGTAACATTTAGTCGTGCGGTCGCCGCCGTAGCGGACGTCGTTCTATCAACGCGACTTGCAGCACCGGCTCGCAGGAGACGCGCAACCCGCTCGTGGAGACCACGATGCTGACCACCTATACGGACTTTAAGGTGAGCTTGACTGGCTTGTGACCATGGTCCTACAGTACGGTTGACGAATCGTGGCCGCCCTGAAGTTAGGTTTGTGAACTTCACATTGTTCAATCGGGACTATAAGCCCACGAGTTGTCGACTGTACTGCTTATAAACATATTTTCCAGGTGGAGCTAGCTGTCAGTGGTCAGTGATTATCTTATCAGAGGTATTGTTTAATGTACAATATCACATGATATCATGTTTCTATTATATTGCAGTGTAGTGCAACAATAAAGTAATGTCAACGTGAAGAACTCTTCGACCTGGGATTCGAATATTATGTTTTTTAAAATAAAAATTGGAAACTAAAAATTGTGCAAAAGTTTTTATATGAAAAAATACGCTGTATCCCGCACACAACAGGCAGAGGGAACCTAGTGTTAAAACACTCCGTTCCCCGCTTTCCCCCGAACTCTGGAGGTGTGCGTGTTGAGTGGCAGAACTGAACACTGTGCTTTGCCCCGACACCAGAGCGAAGAAATGGAAATATAAACGTAAATAAATATTTCACTTCCTCGAGTGGGGATCGAACCCACAACCGTTGCGTTACAGTTACACCCGCTGCACGTGCGGCGCCCAACAGCCTTTTTTTATTTGAAAAACACACATTTCTGGCCATTTACAGTTTTATATATATTTACTATAATTTGTTTTTTTAAATGTAAATTACAGGATGCCATAAACGAACGGCAAATATGTCGCAGTTCAATGGCGACGAAACCACAAGAACCAATCATCCCCCCCATCGTATATCACACGCTAGAAATAAACACGCCAAAAAAAACTTCGAGCATAACCGACAAAGCCTTCACACCGAAAATTGGTAAAGAGAATATACAGCATACAAACATCCAAATGACCCCTAAAAGTTATTTATTATCTACACCCACAAGACTAACGAGATCTGCTATGAAATTAAATAACGATGGTTTCGCGACGCCGCTCCCTCGTGCTCCCTCGTCAGCCAACAAAGTGAATTTACAAAGGCAAAATACTAATATACCGTTCAAAATAACACCTGACAACGTTAGGAGGTCTAAATCTCAAACAAATTTGGTTAGAGCAAAGAACTTACCACCCCTTATATAAATTGTGTGGACATATTTTAATATAATATTTATTATGTGTTTCTGTTTTTTTTCTTATAGGATTGGTAAGTACTTGGTAGGTAATAATAATAATGTTTGTAATAATGGTTTGAATGTTAAAAGTAATATATATAAATATTTAATGAGCACATGCGACGATTGTGAGTTTAATTCCCACTCGAGGTAACGAGTTATTTACATTTTCTCCCTCTTGTGATTATAGAAAGCGGCGGCGGGTTGCGCCACTTAAACGCAAATAAATAAATAGATGTTTGTTGAAGTGATTATTTTAATTTTGTGACTAACAATATTTTTTAACAAAAACCCTTTTATACTAATCAAGCTATTATGATTTATTATATTTATATATTAAAATGTGTTCACATTTATTTGACTTGAGATTTCGGATTTCTAAGAAAAATCAAAATTAATAAATATTTGCCATTATTTGTATTTTTGTATGTATGATTTAAAATTGAGTTTTAATTAACAATTTTCTATGACATTGTATTAGTATAATTTAATTTGTTAATAGATTATGTTAGTATAGATTTTTTTACTTAGTTTCATAAGTTTTTACAGATTTTTGGAAGATATAATTTTGATTTTAGTTATACTTAGTTTGTTAGCTATTTGAATATTTGAATTAATAATGACATTATTATAATAATTATAGTTTGAATGATAATAATTTTACTTTGTTACTAAGCTGTTACGAAATATGTTTGATAATATTTTCCTGTATACAAAAACGAAAAAGTAGTATCGGCAGCTCTTATTAATGGAAAATGTACTTAATAGACAGTATTAGTTTTGATTAGCACTTGTGGATTCACTTTTATTCATTTTTAATATAATACGATAACTTTTATATAATTCGCACTAATCTTAATTTGTAAATTATGGTTGTAATATATGATGAATAGTTTACATTTGTATTTTATTTATATAGTAGCGCCTCGCGTCTTCGCCTGTAATTTGTAGATTTTTTTTGTATTGAAATAACTTTTTTATTTATGAACCGATTTAAATAAAACAAATATTAAATGTTAAGGGAAGTTTTCCAAAATACAATAACGAAACCTGCATTTAAATTGGTTGAGTCGGTTCTTTGATTAGTTTGCACAAACATACAGTTAGATACAAAATCATTGTACTGTATTACATTGATTGTACTTTCATGTACAGACACCGATGAGTTACAATTTGTTATAATATGATTCTATAGAGATAAGTTAAATATTGAAAGAAAATAATAACTATTAAGTTTCCTTCAAAATATGTAGATTAAATAGTATTTTACTAATATCATAAAATCTTAATTCCTTTGTTAAATATATGCGGGAATTTAGTTAAGTTTGAGTATAGATATTTTGTGTGAAAGTTAACCTGATCTGATATCTCTTTCTTAGTTGGATTTGAATTTATGACCATATATATATTTGCATATACCATATTTATATTTATTGGGGAGTCGAAGAGGTCTCCATTGCACAAAAATGACATGAAACAATAAATTAGCAATTGTATATTTATATCACTAATATTAGAAACATAATATTTTAAGGTCATAGCCATACTGATTTAAATAATAATTTAAGTGATATATTTGCCACATTAGATTTTCAAAATATATTAAACATGTCCATATTTTTCGATTTCGAAGTTGGACCAAATGAGAGAAGGTTTAGAAGAGCGGTAGACGGTGATAAGTATGATATAGAAGCAATAACAAACTATGAACATACAGAAAAAATATTTGGAAAACACGATATCGGTAGATTAATGTATGTATTATAATATTTCAATAAATTTGATTAAATATATTTCGTAATTTGAGGCTGGTCGTGGCGCAGGAGCACAAGCGTGCGACTGGTTGTGGGTTGATTTCCACTCTGGGGAAATATTTTCTTTTTCCTCGCTCTGGTAACGAGGCAAAGGTTGAGTTTTGCCACTCAACACTAAGTAGGTTTCCAGGTTCCCTATACCTGCTATGTGCGTAATCTATATACAAGTTTTAAAAAGAAAAAAAACTTTAATTTCAGATGCGATTCTGTGATACGATATTTATAATAATATATATTATGTACTTATTAATTATAATATAATTTTAACATTTATATCACATATTTTCACAGCGAATTATCATATCTTTCAATATGTATGATAAATGAAAATAAAGAAGTGACTGGCTTTATGGCCTTAAACGACTGTCCCAATATAAGAGGCTTAGATCCTAGCGCCTGGGAGGTTTGGATACGAAATATGTTTCAGTTAGTATAAAAATTAATTGTCTTGCCCTTTTTGGATTTTTTATTTTAGTAATTCTTGTTATTATAATTTTTGAGTAAGTTTTTAGTAAGCTTTAGTCAGAGGCCAGTCTTGGAGAAGAGGCACAAGCGTATGAAGAAAACGAATGAAATACTCAACACATAATAATTATTAGAATTAATTCATTTCAGGAAATACTATCTCTCTAGAAATACCTTGTTCGTTCAATTCATGAGTTGTGTTGATGCGGTAACGGATCACTTTGTACAGGAAGCATTCGCATCTGTTTTCCGTAACGACGATTACCTTTTAAACATTATATTTATTGTTCCCATTGGATGCCCTAAGAGTAATACGATTTTTTTATATTTTATACTGCAAATTCTATTAATATTATAAATGATGTAGATGTTACTTTAGAAATATAGTTTATGTAAAGATGTTGCGTAAATTGACTTTTATAGAACGATAAATTTAGAGGCAAGTTGGGGTGCAGGGGCACAAACTTAAGACTGTAAAAACGATAGGTCGTGGGTTCCGTTCCCATTCGAGTAAATGCAATATTGAATATTATGAGTTCTTCGCCCTGGTGTAGAGGCAACGGGCGGCATTAGGTTTCGCTCAAGACGCAATTCCTCCAGAATTTGGGGGAAAATGGAGAGCACAGTGTCTTAACAGTAGGCTAGCTCTGCCTACCTTGCGGGCTACAGCGTGAAGAAGTATAAGCGGGCGAAGCCGCGGGGGTATGGACTCCCTAATACTACAATGTTTTTGAGCTGATACGAGTATATGTAATATATATTTTTAGATTGGACCTCTAGATATCAAGCCTTCATGAAGTACAATTTACATAGATTCAAACCCAAATGTTATAACGATTGCGATAGTTCAATGTTTCTATATACGGCAATGCGCAATGAATTTTGTCCTAAACTAAGAATACGAAGGGCTGTGTTAGTTATACTTACATTTTCATTTGTTTTTTATAAGAGCTGTGACTAAAGCATAAAGCTGTAAATATATTGTAATACGCCGATAATTAATTAAAATGTTTATTAAATAAGTAGATACCTATAAATTATAATGTCACAGTTATTGTATGCTTTAGAGCGTTAGATATACTTATTAGTGGCATCAAAAATCATAGTTTCTCAGTATCAATATGTAGAAACATTGGAGTTCCACAAAGCGTAAATAAAGTACTTTATAAATTATGAAATTATCCTATTTAAATATAGAGAGGAAGATAGTGATGATATACTTAATATTATGGCTAAAAGTAGTCCGCTATTACATGAATTATATGGCGATTTCTACATAAGTGAAATTATAGGACGGCATCCGGATATTGATCGGAAAATTATTGTGGCTGACGTAAGTTATAACGTGAACATATTATCAATAGCAAACAATTTTTCTTGGCAGGACAGTCCTAATATTCCTCCTGGTTTCCTGTTCACGCTGTATCCCGCACACAACACGGCAGAGGGCATCTGACGTGTTAAGACATTTCGTTCCCAATTTTCTGCGGAATTCTAGTGTCATTAGTGGCAGAATTCGACGCCGAGCTTAGTTTAGACCAGAGCGAAGAATTGAAAATATTAAATAATTCATTTCCCCGAATGGGGATCGAACCCACAACCTGTCGCGTTCACAGTCGCACGCTTGTACCCCAATGCCACGACCACGACTGGCATCAATAATATCTACCAATATTTACTGTTTATTTTTATACTATTTTTGTCTTCACACAGTTAGGTATATTTAATTATATTTATCTATTCACTTATCATGCTCAAAGATAATTATTAATTTTCATTTAACACACAGTTGGCGCACCTGTATGGAAATTGGGCACAGAAGTTATTTTCTTATTTTAAATCTAGTTTATAATAAAATTAATTTTGAAGATAATTAATTTTTAGCTTCAAGACCAAGTTGTCGGTGTGATGTGTCTGAATTCTGAAATTAACTACGAAATGCTACAACGTACGTACGAGCTAGGCCCTCTCCACGGACTTAAAAAAGCAACGCCTTTGGAGAAAGAGAAATACAAACGAACTAACACATTGCTCCAAACTTTTGGGTGAAACTTTATAAAATATTAAATAATTTATTTTATATTCTCTTCTGATTATTAAATTTACGTGTTTAATTTATTTAAAAAAGAAATTTAAGTAGGTATATATTTCTTGCTGGACCCTTATGTATCTGTCAACAATTTTATAGTAGTAGGCAGAGGTAACCTTGTAGTAAGCGACGCACTTTCCTCCGAATTTTCCAAATATTACGTGTTGAGAAGTGGAGCTCAACGTCGCGCTTTGCTTTACCCCGAGAGGGAATCGAATCCACAACGGCCGGCTTACTAAGTTATAATCAGTATTATTAACAATTAGATTTTTATAATTAGAGATCCTATAATGACTGGCCAATGGAGTCCATATAAGGATAATAGACGAGAAAAAATAAATCAAAATAAAATTAAGGTAAAACAACGTACCTATATACCTACATACCATTACAAATATTTTTTTATTTAATTTTATTTCGTGAAAGCCTGTACAGTTTTTTAACTCTAGATGTACCCTGAACCCTCGTTTTTCATTTAGTTAAATTGTGTTTTAATAGCAAATGCCAACGGCTCTTACAGACGACGAATAACTATACTTTAGTTATAAACATTACTGCTAAATCCCGGGATAGTATAATAAAGGGATTCGAACTAAAAACCTTCAAAACGGTCAAATATCTCAACTGTGCCATAATTAAATATTAACCAATTCATACTTTATAGGTACAGCCAGAAAAAAAAATAAAAAAAGTTTACAGCAAGGTTAATTTCGATGGTAAACCTACTTCAATAATCGATGACTATAAACAGAATAGTTCTGAAGATTACAGCGAAAGAGAACTACATTTTCCATCAGTTTATATAGAGACTTCCCAATCTATCATAAATATACTGGAAGACGATCCATTTGATTACGATATTGTTAATATCGATAATCGACTGTTGACTGTACCTGAAGTGCTTTCCTTTGAATTTTTATTGTATGTAAATCACTATTATATTGGTACTTTAACGGGAATATTATCAATACTATGTCGAAAAGTGCTTTATCCTGCGTAATGGGTTAGGCAGAGTGTTAAGATATTCCGTTCTCTGGTTTCCGCTTGAATTCGAGACGACTTGTCTTGTAACACTGATAAAATTAAAACCATTTAAATATCATCATTCCTCAGAATGGGGGTCGAACAGGCCCAGTGTTATATTTTTCAATTTGATATCCCCCATATGGGATCCCTCTACATATTATAATTTTTTTCACCTTTTTTATGAGTCTAACCGGAAAGAAATAACAGAGGCTTGTAAATTATAAAATATTTCCAACTGTAGTATCTAGAATTTTTCTTCACTTTTCTTTCGAAATTAATCATTATTTTTATTATTAGGCCTAAATCAGAAAACAAAGGACAACTACAATCCCGATCGAACGAATCTAAAAATATAATGAAACGTAATGAACTACAGATTCCTTTTATATTTTTATTGTGTTTTATAGAAGTAGCATCGTTTTTATATTGACATTTACTTTAAGGAAGGACTTCTTTATTAAGAGAAAAAACTAAGAAGGAAATTGAATCACAAAAATATTCGGGCGATCCTAATGCATTTATGATTGAGTTGTTTGGTTTTCGAGATGATATAGACGATAGGTAAGTATGTGTAAATATTATAATAACCTCTTAACGTCTCTATGTTAATGTAATCAAATTATACTTATGTTCGTTTTTGTGAGATTTTATATTGTGTATGACTTCATCGTTTGTAAATAAATCGTTAGATGTTCTAAAAAAACCTAGGTGAGGTTTTTTCTAAAACTTAAAATATAATTTTAAGTATTTATGGGTGTAAATCCTGTATGCTTACTATTAATCGTACCTATATTCGTATATTACCTACTTATTGGAAATTTATTAATTTATATTTAGTAAATATATTGTTTAAGGCAAGGATTTCATTTATTAGAAGCGGCCTTTGAGGTAATGAAAGATTATGACTATCCTATCCCCTGTGTGCCTTGCAAAGGAAATAGTTTCCATTTACTTCAACATTTTTGTGTAAGTTTTAAATGCATAGTGTATGAGTTTTATTATTAATTTATGTAAATGTCAGCCTTCAGTAGTTAAGCATTGCTGCTGCAAATGCTTTCTGTAACGGTTAATAAAAAATGAGCTTAAACTTATGCCCAATGTTTGTGGATTTGACCCATAATGGAAAGATATTATTTAAAATTATTTAAATTTATCCCCTCTCTTAAGGTAAGGTCGGTCTCTGGTTTACCCTCTATTATCATAATTCATGTTCATTAATACTTAAGTCATTAAATAACCTACGGATATAATAAGAAAAATAACATTTGTAAATAATTGCAGCTAATTCCCACAAAAATTAAAATGTCAAGCGAATACGCTTTATACGTGGCACACAGAAACTCTGTACTGAGGTATGTTATCTATATCATACATACATGCTTACGATCCTTCAAATTAAATACCTTGTATAAGTTTACAGTTTTTAATAAGTTTTAAAAGTATTATTAAGAATATACAGCACATATATATTTATTTAGAAGAAGCGGATCTTAAAACATTAAAAAAATATAAGTTTCTAGTAAAAAGAACTGGATTTTTAACTGTAACAAAATATCATAAAAATAGTAATTAATATTTGCAGTAAGCTTAGAGTTCGTGAAGCTGAAATGACGGACATTCCTCAAATATGCCAACTTTTACGGACTCTAGATAGCAAAGACACACTGTGGACTGTAGAGAGTACGATTTTACACAAAAATCAATTGAAATGTTACGTTTTTATAAACAGTACCACACTTATTGGCGTCGGTATATTGGAGTGAGTATTAAATATATTTGTATATATTTTTTTATTATTCTATTATTTGGCCATGTGATACAGGGTCTGACTGTTCACTAGACGGCTATAGGTTCGATTTCCACTCGAAGTCATTAATTATTTTTTATATCATACATTTTCAGGAAACCAGAGGAAATAAACTATTTACGGGTAAAATTCAATTTAGATGCACATCGCATACATAAGTATAATGATAAGGATGATTTTTTTTGCGGTTTCTCAAGTATAAAAGTGGCAGTTGCCTATTCTGTATTTGAACCCCACTATAGATTCTTTGCGAGAGAAATGATGAGGCTTTCGGGAACAAGTTCTTTAATATGGATGACTGCTTATCGAAATAAATGGGTAATGATTCATATATAAAAGTAAATAAATACATCACGCTTCACGCTGTATCCCGCACATAGCAGGGTAGGTAGAGGGAACCTAGGTTAAGACACTAAAGGCATTGCGTGTTGAGTAGCAGAAACCGACGCCGCGCTTTGAAATATAAATTAAAATAAATATTACATTACCTCGAGTGGAGATCGAATCCACAACCAGCCGCGTCTATAGTGTGCACACCTTGTGCCTCTTCGTCACGACTGGTAATTTATGAACAACGAAAATTAAAAAATAGTATAACGGTTCCCTTACCATACATAAGGCGGAGGTATAAGTTAGAGATACTTATTGAAGCAATCTGAATTTTTACATTTTCATTATAATTTTTCCTATATAAATTATTTTGTTATACATTTTACTTTCAAGGTAACTCACAAAGTGAATTCTTTAGCCGGCACCATGATTCCTTTACTGCCAAGAAACACAGACACAGATAGCACATTTGCACAACAACTTACGAAGAGACGAAAAGTAAACAATCCTGAGTAAGATTTTAAATTTAATTTCTAAATATAAAATAAAAAGGCTTACATAGAGGAGAAAATTTATTTTTGAATACTGAATTATATTAATTAGATGATACTTAAAAAATATCAGTTCTTTTGCAACAAACAATCAAAAATTACAATTACATTTTATTTTTAAAAGATGAGAAACATTTATCATCAAAAATACCTTTACAGTTATATAACACGACATATACTAAACAAAAAAATCCAATATAAATTCTTAACATAGGCTGTAGCAATGTAAAAAATGTATCAATATTACAATATAGTAACGGTATTTTAATAATATTTCTCAGAATAGCTTTCAGCAGTTGGTTTATGAGCAAAAAACTGACGAGCGTTCCTCAGCTGAATGTGGATACAAGAATAGTGATCGTTGGTGCTTCGAGGACAGCAATGGCGTTTCTAAATTCTTTGCTTTTTAGGTAATGAGATTGAAGAAATATCGCATAGATTATATATATAATAGATATTAATTTTGCATATTTTGTTTAGTAAAAACATCCACAATGCCTCCTTACTAATGGGGAACGAACGAATCTTAACACTAGGTTCTCTTTGCCTACCCTGCAGTGTGCGGGATAAAGCGTAAAGCTGGTTTATTTTTTAAAATTTTTGTATAGTAAAAAGAGGCATTTAAGCTTAGATTCATTCATTTACAACGAAATTGGTAATTGGTAATTAAATAACGAATTGGTATTGTAAAAAAAATATTTTGTTAAATAATTCTTAAAGGCTTCAATTTAAGCATGTTTTTGTTTTCCGTAATAAGTAGGCTTAAAAACTCTATTTTTTATAATTTTAGTGACTCCTGTACTTATCTTTTATTTACAAATGTAACACTAGTATCGCCAAGTGGCTTGCCTTACAACAAGCGATCTAGATCGATATCTGAGATGATGTTCCAAAAGTATCATACCAACTCTGAAAAATTTCTTAAAAGTGTTCCGTACACCTACTACGTAAATATTATTCAAGGGTCGATGGTGGATATTAATAGGTAATAAATATTTTTTTTCGTTATTTATTTATTTATTTTAAATAGATTTTTATGTTGTTTTTAATGTTCAATTAAATCAGCAACTTATTTATGTTGCATACTAGCGACCCGCTCGCGGCTTCGCCCGCTTGTACTACACACTTGTCTTTAAATTTAGTGTTGTATCATTCTAAGTTTTGTGGGCCTGTTTTGAAATAAAAAAAAATATAAAAAATGCTATAATTATTAATTATTAGCTAAACTGTTGTCTTTAATAATGTATTTACTATATGTTTTACAGACGAGATAAATATATAACTTTATCAAATAAGGGTAGATGTTATTATGATCTTCTATTTCTATTATTTGGGAAACAGTATCAACATCCGGATTATTTAAAATCAGTATTCGAGCACCAGCAAGAAGTGCGGTAAATTAATTATATATATTAATTACCTATATTTTTTGGTTCCTTAGCCAACCAACTTGTAGAGTCTAATGATGCGTCATTTTTCTCTTTTGTTTTAATCTAATTTAAATAGATTGTTAAATGGCTTATCTCATTCCGCACTAAATTTGATTCAGCCACGTATATAATTTTAATATAGACTTTCTATAGCACGGAAGTTTAACTAACAGCCATTTAACACTGATATTATGTAAATATATTATTACATAAATAAGATACATATTTTTTATTTATAAAATGTAACCTACATAACCGTCACTCAACACGTCTCGAAAATCCTTCTGAAAGAGGGGAACGTGGTGTCTTAACACTAGGTTCCCTCTTATACGTTCTTATCCTACCCTGCTATATCCGAAATTTAACGGAAGCTGAAAAAAAAACTACATATATATTTCAGAAAAGATAAAATGCAATACACAGCTTGTCTAGACTTGCCTCGAGCTAGTTTAAAGCCGGTGGTTAATAATACTCCAAACAACGTGTTCCTTGTGAACACACTGGCCGACGCTAATAGGGCTCTTGGTTACGTGAAAGCTTTCACTTGGAGAGATATGGAGTGTAAGATGTCAAATATACATAATATATGATTATTAGATTATAATAAAATTGTTATTAAATTTAAATGTAATTGTTTCTGTTTGGTATTTAATTTACATTGACTTTTTTGTGGTTCCAGTAGGAGAACTTAATCGACGGTCCCTAGGTAGAGTATTGAAAGTAAAAAATTGATTATTTTCTTTGGTTGCTGTTTTGAACTACTTATAAGGGGGTAGTTTTTAATTACAAATATGTTTGAAAAACGCATAGATAACGATTTTTATGAAATTTTAAAACTCCTCTTAATAGTTCAAAAGAACTATAAAAATATTTGCTATTTTCACTTTCCATTATCTAGGGACCATCGCTATATTCTGATTCGCATTGTTCACAAATTATTTTTATTAACAAATATTTGCTTTCTCAGCTTCATTCTGAATACCGTTTGTAGCAGAATACGAAAAGAGAATCTAGTGTCAAGGCTCTCCGTCCTCCATTTTGGGCGAGAATTCGATACATTGCATCTTCAGTTTACATTTTCCCCAAAAAGAAATTAAAATAAAATAAGTATAATCATATCCTAAAGTTTGGATCGAACCCACTACCAATTTATTACTAAGCACATACGTACATATAAGATAGCGTATTATAATAAACACTTTTTTATTAGATAAAATAATCGTCTACGGTGCAACAATACATACATACTGTTGTTTAGCGACATTGATGGAGATGAAAATACCGGTTGAGAATATAATATTCGTAGAGCCGTTTCCTGATGACATCCCTACTAGGGCTAGAGTGTCTATATTCTGTAATGCTTATGTAAGTACGGTTTTTATTCGATTTAATTTTATATTATTATCCAAAAATTTTAAAAGGAACTATAGGGATCCTTGCTCTAGACTGTATTATATTACTAGCGGACGCGCGCAGCTTCGCTTGCGCATTTAGGGGTGAATTCTAAAAAACCACGAAACATGTGTTTAATGAAATATTTTTAAGAGTCTAAATTTCAAATTTTATAAAAATCGGTGGCGATTTAAAGATTTTTCCATACAAACTTTCAACCCCTTATTTGCACCCTTAGGGGGTAAATTCTAGAAAACCATGAAACACATGTTCAATTAAATATTTTTAAGAGTCTAAATTTCAAATTTTATAACAAACCGTAGCGTATTAAGATTTTTCCATACAAACTTTCAACCCCTTATTTGCACCCTTAGGGAGAGAATTCTAGAAAACGATGAAACACGTGTTCAATTAAATACTTTTAAAAATCTAAATTTCAAATTTTATAAAAATCGGTGCTGATTAAATTTTTTTTCCATACAAACTTTCAACCCCTATCTCACCCCTTTAGGGTTAAAATTTTTCAAAATCCCTTCTTAGTGGATGTCCAGATTACAAAAGTAAACATCTGTCCAAATTTCAAGTTTCTACCATCAGCGGTTACGGCTGTGCGTGCGTCTTACCTCAGTCAGTGAGGACAAGTCCTTTTATATATATAGATTAAAAAACTGTCTAATCCTATTCCTATATCTTATAAAACAAAGTCGCTTTTCGTGTCTGTCTGTTGTTTCTAACTCTTCTTCTTCTAAACCACCCAACGGATTTTAATGCGGTTTTCACCATTAGGTCGAGTATTTCTCAGGGAAGGTTTATATATAGTTTATTATTTGTACATTCTTATGTAAGTTAACATAAATATCATAAATGTGTATAAAGTCCTACCCATTGAGACACTTTCGCGCATGCGCTGCTTTAATGGTAAGTACTACATGAAAAAAATGTACTGGAGTATTGTTCCTCTTAATAAGATCTACAAAAAAGTCCGCGAGAGCATATTCGTATCTTTTAAGGATAACGTGTAGTGATCATATTTCTGTCTAAAAATAGTAATTTCAATATATTTTTTATTGTGAGGGATATTTTTCCATAACGGTATTAATCCTTATCCTTTAAAATACTTTATTAATTTTCTACCTTAAACGAAGATAAAATTAGCTTTTCACACTATTTCGAAATTGCGAATAGTTTTAGAGAAAAACGCATTTATTTGTTGACACATCCCGCCGTTGACACATCAGCTGTATGTTACTCAAGTTTCACTTATCCCTTACTTTCAACATATAAATAAGTATATTAGTGACGTTGGCCATTTAATGTAGATCAAAACTGTTTTTTACTGTTTTTCATTTTAATAAGTACTTTAGAAGTTGTTACAATATCAAAAAATCCTTGCTGCGAAACAGCTCGCCACTCGCCCTGCGTCCGCCGCGCCCGCCTGCCTTACACGCATCGGTGGTTTAGTGGTAGAATGCTCGCCTGTCACGCGGGCTGCCCGGGTTCGAATCCCGGCCGATGCATTCTATTTAATTTTCTTCACAGGCAGCCACGTAGTGCTTGCTTTTTATCAGGGGCAGAATACCCTCTTCAGCATTAACAAGCTCGAAAAAAAAAACTCGCCTGCCTCTATAGCAACGAAGATTTAGATGCGTTTGCACGTATTAGATAATTGGAGTTGAATGTATTATTTCAGCGCGATATATTTGGTTTGATATTTTTTGTAGTAGTTATTAGTAGGTAGGTTTTTGTTTATAATTTCTTCCGTTTAAAAATAGTCATTTAACTATCTAAAAATAGTCATTTAAATATATTTTAATAAGTACTTGAAAAGATTAGTAGCACAGATTTAAAAGTGCTTTGCAAACATACATTATATGAATAATCCAGTAGTAAAAGCGGGCGAAGCCGCAAGAGGGTCGCTGGTATAATAATAATTCCATATTTATTTAAATAGTTATATACCAGTGTGAGTGCAAAGGCACAAAGGGACTCCACTCGAGGAAATGAAATATTTATTAATTCATTCATATTTCTTCGCTTTGATGTTGAAGCAAAAAGCAGCGTTAAGTGCCGTTAATCACTAACTTTAATAAGAACTCTCTCTCTCTCTCTCTCTCTATTCTAAAAAATATATATTTATTTATAATAGATTGACAACGCAGTCACAGAAGTGCTGAACAGCCTCAAGATTAAAGTGTACCGTTCATATTACTTCCAACGTTGGTGCACGGATTTAGATAATTTTGTATCGCATGTAGAATTTTTATCATACCATCGTCTTTTGAAGCTGAAATGTTCTGCGCTCTTCTATTATGGTGTGGAAGGTGTCAATGAACAAGCTTTCAGTGGTAACTGGTTTGATATACTATTATTTTCATGCTATATGCAAGATTGAGCGACTAAACGCGATGGTTGTGGATTCGATTCTCACTCGGAGGAATGTCATATTTAATATTTTCATTTCCCCGTTTTGGTAGTGAGGCAAAGTGCGGCGTTTAATACCGCCACTTATGATGCAATGCCTCGAGAATTTGGCGGAAAGTAGGAACTCTACGGTGTTAACAGTAGGTTATCAGGCTTCTTTCTTCCTACACTGCTATATTCTATATACAGTGTGAGACTAAGAAATATTAATAAATTATAAATTTGTAGGTATATTATTTTAAAAATAGTTAAATTATGTTTTTTTATTGTTTATTCTACTTAAAACTTTTCATATATTATGAAAATTAAAAAAAAACTGATACTAATCATATTCTCTATCTTTATAACGAAAGGCAGAAGGCAATAGTGTTAAATAATATAAAATTTTTTTGAAAGCCATAAATAAGAGTGGCATAGTATATGATGGAGGTATACTAATAGACCATCAGTTCAAAACAAGAGATCCTTCCATATACGCAGCAGGGCCTGCGACGAGGTACTATAGGAAATATTACGCTGACAATAAAAGACAGAAATATTATGATGCTAACGAAGTAGGGAGTATGGTAAATGATTTTTTTCATTAATATATATTCTTTTTAGTTAATAATTTTTAGTTTTGAAACATATACAAATAATATTTTATCACATTAGCTAGGAACTCAGATAAGAAATCAATTGGATCCTTTATTTTCTGAAACAAAAAATAAACCAGAAAAAGGCAGATTGGATTCCAAAAAAGACAAAACTTCAACTTCTATAAAAGACCAAATAACGTATGTTTCATATAAATATTGTTTATTTATTATACATATAAATATTTAAAGATAACTTTAAAATATTTATCATGTCATTTTTATAGACAAAATTCTGAAAATGTCGAATCAATGCCGAAAATACCCAATTTCAAACAACCTCATGTTGCATATTGTATTTTACCTGGAGGTTTGCAATATTTGGAGGTGCGAGCTCCTGGAAAGAAAGTGCCTCATCAATTTGTACAGTCTTTGCATTACAATGTTAGTGTATACAGATTTAATTATTATTTAAAAATTATATTTGTACTAAATAATATATTATTTGATATTTTCATTTCCTCGGTCTGGCAACGAAGGAGAGAGCGACGTTAAGTTGCGAAACTCGACACGCACTGCCTTCAGAATTTGGCGGAATGTGGGACACGGAAGTGTCTGTTTCTGAGTTCTCTATGGCTACCCTGCTTTGTGCTATTATGATGTTTCCAAGAACTTCGCAATATTAAATAAATATCTTGCAAATGTATACCAATAAATTAATTTTAGGGTCTCGTAATGGAAACGTTCAAGGATGGATATTTTAAGCTTCATCTTACAAATAATTTAATTGTTGATGGCATTACCTGTTTGACACTAGAGAAATATTCGCTTGAAAACTTTAAACACCTCTATGGACATTCTGTGACCGTTTTGAACAATGTTCATGTTCGATTTACAGTAAGAATAATTATTACTTATATATAATGAGTAATTTTCAATTTTACCTGACAGATTTTTTTTCATCATTATTATTATTAGGAGGCCGTCGTGGCGCAGCGGCACAAGGGTGTGACTGTAACGCGATGGTTGTGGGTTCCATCCCCACTCGAGGAAGTGAAATATTTATTTAAGTTAGGCGCGAAGAAAAAGGAAATATATTCCTTTTTCTTCGCTCTGGTGTCGAGGCAAAGAGCGGCGTTGACTCAACACGCAATGCCTCCAGAATTCGGCAGAAAGGGGGGAACGGAGCGTCTTAACACTAGGTTCTCTCTGCCTACCCTGCTGTGTGCGGGATACGTGAGGCTGATTTGATTTTTATTTATTATTATTAATTTTATAAAGAAACGTTACTTTATTAATAGTAAGTATAGAAGCTACTGCATAGCAGAACCCAAAATTGTGCTTCTAATCGGACCAAGGACTCTAAAAGCTGGATACGGGTGTATAACCTAATATCTTTGTTGTCATTAGAAAGGTAATGTTTGATAAAACTTTTATTGCAGGCGAAAAAAATTAATAACTTTTACGATTTCTTCCGTGAACCCTGGGCTTATTTTATTTATCACGATCGCAGTGAGGAATTATTTGCAATGGTTAAAGAATTACTACCCAAGGTTGGTTTTATAAATATAAATATTTTTTCGCTAAAATAAAGCGATTATTAGTATTTTTCTACTTTTACGTACATTTTTAATTATTATCTATAGGGGCAACGTGAAGGCGATACATTAGAAGAAGCAATGCGGAGAGTTCAGAAGAAGCTAAATAATCAGGTAAAAATATTTATTAACAAAATTTCAAATATGAGAATAAAAAGTATTTATATTATTTTATTAATTTTTATTTCAATTTGCTATCAAGACATTGAAAGGAATGAAAACATGGTAGTACAGATTTTTTTTCAATTTCTCACTGACATTTCGGATTTTTAGAGACTTTCCGTTAAATTCTAGAGACATTGCGTGTTGAAAGGCAGAACCTAACGCCACGATAGAATAGATTTCTTATACAATAATATTATCATTTAATTTTTAATACAGACTCAATACAAAACTCGATCGAGAATCCAATCAAACTTCCAAGCTTCACCTCATATAGAGGCTATAACCGACTACGTAATAGAATGGCTGTCCCAGCATGACATTCTTCTGCCCATGTACTTGCAGCCCTGGCAGGTCACGCATTATGATAAGGACGTGGACAGCCATCCCGCTTTCTGCAATAGCAAGAGGACTTTAGCCAAATTATTGTATAAAATATTTTAGTGGGTATTAAATTTATATAGGTTGATAGGTGTTTTATTTTTATTTTCTTACTCATAGAATACAGCAGTGTTAAGTTAAATTAGTGTTAAGACACTTCGTCCTCCCACTAAAATAAATATATTTATAAATATGATTCACTATTATGATGAAGATATATGTTATTATATATCTCCTATCTTTACTGTATCTATACCAAAAAAAACTAAGGCGATAAAAACAAGTAATGTTTGTTTTTTTTCGTTTTTATTGTTGTTCTATTTTAACTTATAACCAATATAATAAAATTTACTGAAAATTATCCTTTAGAAGCCAGCATTTTTTAAAAGACTATATTTTATATTGTCAAACAAACGCGTCTCATCTGGAAACTTCACTCAGTGTCAATTTTTAAGATTTCTATATTTTGCTAGAGTTTTTGAAAAATAATTAAAATAAACCATGGCGAAACCAAAACCGCCTAAACCTTTAGTTCTTAATAATCTATTAATACAAAATGTCAACACATGGGGCAACATCCAGTACAACATACCTTTACGACTTTCTAATAATGAAACAAGAACAGGAACTAATATAGCTCATCGATACATACCGGCTATACCTCACAGCTTAGATTGTGTAAGTACTTATTTTTTTAACTTCACGCTATAGCGATAGGAGGGTAGGTTGAGGGAACCTAGTGTTAAGTATCCGTTCCCCACTTTATGCCGAATTTCTGAGGCTTTGAGAGGCAAAACTCAACGCCAGAGTCTCTGCCTAGATACCAGAACGAAAACATATAAATATTAACAAATAAAAATTCGTTCCCCTGGGTGGGAATCGCACCTATAACAGTTGTATTTACAGACTCGCTTGTGCCCCTGCACTACAACGGCTACGTGCTTGTATTTCTACAACAATTAACTAAAATTTAATGTACCTTTATGTTTATAAAAAATCCCATGATATACCTAGAAATAATAAAATTTTAATTTTGTTGATATTCAACAAGCAAAAGCATAGTAAATTCTAAAGAATAAATTTAGATTAGTAAAACGATGGCTTACGTATAATAATAATAATAAATGCAATATTTTTGCTCTTAAATAAAAAAAACATAACGTGTTATCAGAAAATCGATGACCCTCTCCCAGAAAGAGTTACAGGAAGAGATATGGTGGTGGAGAAGGAATCATATAAGACCACCACCGGCGAGTACTGTGTGAAACCTAATCCAAATAAGGCTATGGAGAGAGCAGACTGCGGTATTAACTGTAGGAGAGTTATTTTTATGACTGGCGTTGAGAAACGTGTAAGCGGTTTTTTGTTCTTTTTTGTAACGTTATTAACTAAATTATACAGTGATATATCTGTATATATATATTTTTTTTTTTCAGCTTTACAGGCAGTGTTAATTTAGTGCTTAGACACTCAGTTCCCCACTTTCCACCTAATTTTCGAGGCATTGTGTGTTAAGTAGCAAAACTCACCCCAAGCTTTGCCTTATTATCAGAGTAAAGAAATGAAAATATTAATAAAAATAATTAATTCCTTCGAGTGGGATCGAAACCACAACCATCGCGTTTACAGTCACACACTTGTCCCACTGAGCCACGATGGCCTCATATCAACATATCTTTAATAATAAATAATTTTCTTTACTTCATCAATCACTATTCAATGAAATATTTGAGTTTAAAGAATTTTTTTACATAACTGTATAGATTTTTGACATTAATTTTCCCAAAATCTATAAGCACAGTTTATTTTAATCAAATTCACTTCTTAAACGTACTTTTGATTATTATTTATTCGTACCGTATCAAATATATTAAGTAGATGCTTCTATATTTTGAATTTCTTTCTTATATACAATTTTCTAGTTACAAAGTAAAAATATAGTGCAACCAACTATAATATCAGAAATGAAAGATACTTTTAGAGGCTCTGCAAAATCACCTACAACTCCACCTGAAGTCATTGTGAGGCCGCCAGATCCTGAATATATTTTTGATGTAAGTTTTAAATTTAAAAGTTAAACAAGTGTCTAATAATAAGAATATAATATCTGGTATTTTGGGTATTTCTTTATTATCTCAACAAGATATTAGTTAACATGCTGTATCCCACTCATAGCAGGTTAGGCAGATGGAACCTGGGAACCTAGTGCTAAGATACTCCGTTCCCATCAACAGTTCCATCATTCTATTTATAAAGAAAAAAAGCAATTGAATTGTTAATTTTATTAGTATAAAATATTTCTTTAATATAAACAGATAGTAGCTTCCGGTAGGAACGAAGCCCCCGCAATATCTGACAGTGTTGGTGGTTACCGCAAACTCCTGGACCCGTACGTGTCTACTTATAGAATGTACCACAAGCCGTTTTCCATTGAAGATCAATATGGAATAGGAGCGAAAGACCATATCACTCTTTACTCAGAATTTGATTTGCCAAGGGTAAAGAAGTATTTAAAATATTTTGAAATGACAAATATGAATTTTGTTTTTATCTATTGCTTAGATAGTAGGCGCCTAGTAGACTAGTGCTAAGTCCGTCCAATTTTAGAAGCAATTGCGTCACGGAATTTAACGCCGCGTTTACTTCAACATTAGAGCGACGAAATAAAAATATAAATTTAAATAAATTTTTCATTTCCTCGAGATGGAATCGAACTTACAACCATCTCGTTTATAATCACATATTTGTGCCCCTGCGCTACGACTGGCATTTTTTGTTTTCTTTCAGTTTTATTTGCAATCAGTTACGTTCAGTAGTTTTAGCAGATGTGATGAGGGTGTTTAATTTTTTTTTAATTGATGAAGATATTTCAAAATTTACTACTTATAGGTTAGAGGCTTTGGTCCAAAACGCAAAGAAATTTGGATGCCCTTAACCGCTAAAGTTCATAGAGGCGTATACGATAGAATACATGTAAAGAAAGAATATAAAGAAGTCGCCGCTTGCCATAATCCTGTCAATAATATCAAGGGGTAAGACTTTATAAGCTTCTTATGTATGATTACATAACAACCAGACCAATGCCAAATATACAAGTACCAAAAAATCTACGGCAAGTAAAGGACGTAGTGTCTTAACACTAGGTTCTCTCTGTCTACACTGGTATAGACGAGATCAGCGTAAAGCTAACAAAATAAATTAATAACAAAAGATCTAATCAAAAAGAACGAAATAATAAAAAAAGTTTGTTAAAACATTTTTATTCGCCACTGGTTTCTTTGTCAAATGTATATTTATTAAGACCAAGCTTTGTGAGATCAAAATAAAGATTTATTATTAATATTATTTACACATTTTTTTTATCATTACAGAGTATTTGAATCGGAAATGAAAAAGAAATATAGGATCCCATTTGCCTCTTCTTCCCTCGCCTGTTGGGATCACGGGGAGTCGTTTGACTTGGCTCCCTTCCCTCCCAATCCATATCAAACGAACAGTGCTCCTTTTATGTACTGCAGTGATTACTGCCACATAGCCCAAGGCACACCCCCTTCTACAGTGATAGACCAACTCAAGCATGATAGAAAACCCCATACTAAATGTGTTGAAAAATTTATTGTATCTAGAGATTTTGTGCCTTAAAGCTTTATATTAATAAATAAAAAATATATATTATTCTAGTCAGTTTACTTTTCCTAGACGCATAATATTAATTCAAATTCATTCCTTTTCTTCTGTCAAGCTGTGCGATTCAGTAGCGTAGGCAGAGGAAACCTAGTGTTAAGATACTCCACCATTTTCCTCATTGTGGAGGTATTGCGTGTTGAGTGGCAGAACTCAACACCACTTCTTGACACTAGAACGAAGAAATGAAAATATATTTGATATCCTCGATAGAGAACGAATAGACGCGTATATGTTTCCTTAGCAATGTTTAATGCGAAATTTAAATGAAACGTTTAATAAAACTTATATTTTATTTCTTTTGTTTTATTTTATTTTTATTTTATTTATTATATCTTTATTGGAAAGGCTTAAAATAAAATAAAAACTTATTTATATAACTATTATATTTAGATATAAATGTTCCATATTTGTTTTATATTTTGTTGTTATACTGTAGTTTACTTGATATTTCAGTATGTATTTTTGAGCTTATGAATGGATCCTGAACTTTTTACCTAAAAGTATACATCGTTTATTTTTTTTAGTTTCTATAATATTATTTATAGAAACTAAAAAAGTTAAAAAATATAGTAAAAAAATAGGTTAAATCTCACTTGAGGTCTTCTTACAAAACAGCTTGAGCAATTACTCGTAGAAGAGCTACATTCACAGAGTGACTTCTTTTTCTTACATGAAAAGTAAAATACATGTTTATATTTAATCAATTTTAAATAATAAGATTATTGTAAAAACTTTGTATATTTAAAAGGTTGTTATGTAGTTCTTACCTTTTTCTTTCCTACAAGAAATGTCTCTAATGACGATGATTTGCCAGCCTTTAAAAATAATTTATAAATAAGTACATTGCAGTGTTAAAATTAAATTTAGGAAGATTTTAGGGGGAATGACGACGTGTCGAATGTGGAAGCAAGAAGATATTTATTTAATACATAATTTAATTAAGTTAAATCTAAACTTACCTTTGAACAGGCGCACGTGCTTTGTGGTTTTATAGATTGTTTTCTCATCATACTTTTATTTTTTACTTCCAAATCTACTTTCGATTGCGCTCTTCATTGATGGATTATTCTAAAATTAGATAATAAGCATTTAAATTTTTACATAGTAAAACGAATACTGAAAAGTTACATAGTCGAAGAAATTATACAAAAAGCTTACTCCTGGGCAAGTTTGATTCAAGCATTTCTTATCATTTTTCTCATCTATACATTTTTCATTCTGAAAAAAAATTACATAAACTATATATAGCACATCGTTAAAACGAAGTATCAAGGCAGTATTAAAAATATTTTTGTAAAAGCACAAAAAGTTTATTTAACATAGCGGGATTTGAACGTTTTAGAAACCGTCCACGCCATACATAGAAAGCTCTTATCTAGCTACATCGAAATTCTTATATGCTTGTTATATATCCTCAGATGGCTACTAAAAAGCGTGATTCGGTACCATGTTTAAATTATTATACGTTTTTTAAATATTTTTCTAAATGTATTCCTCTTCTTTTTCCTTCTTCCTTCTCTTCTATTCTTCTTCCTTTAGTGTGGTATACTTTCAAAATAAAATGAAATAAATAAATCAACTTCACGCTACACAGCAAGGAAGGAAACACAGTGTTAAGACACTCTGTTTCCGTCGAATTCTGGAGGATTTACTTTCAAAATACCTTAATATACATATAATTAAACAAAAGAGAATTAATCACAGTAGGACATTGTTCCTCCGGTGGTATAGGAGTGGGTCGTCTCCTCGGTGGACGACACGGCGGGTTGTGGAAGCACCGTGTCGGGTGGTTGCAGGGTGCTCCGGCCCGGGACGGCCAGTAGCAGGGCATTATGTACGGGAAGCATGAGGACGGCGGTAGACAGCGAGGGTTGTGAGTGCATAGCCGGGCTGCCATTGGCTAATAGTGAATTAAAATGAGGAGAAAATAAGAGAAAATGAATTTAAAACATTCTAATAATACTTTAAGACCAGCCGTGGCGCAGTGGTACACGCGTGTAACCTGTAAACACGACAAGTTGTGGTATCGACGGCATTGAGTTCCGCCACTCAACACGCAATACCTTCAGAATTCAGCGGAAAATAGGGAACGGTAGTGTTTTAATGGGGCTAGAGTGTCTTACCACCAAGTCACTAGGTTCCCTATAGCTGTCCTGCAATATGCGGGATACAGCGTGAAAGATAAAAGAAAAAACTTTATACCATTTGTAAGATACAACTAGACCGCGGTGTCAATTCCATCTGTAATTAAATAATGATAATTTCAATTCAATATCTCAAGTGTTATATTATTAACATTATTTTTTTTATTTAATAACTTTATTCATTTACTTACAGGTGATGGATCAAATGTTGGTTTTTTTTTGTATGTTATCTGCAAGAGTTTTTTTTATTTAATATATATTTTAAATAATATATATTTTTTTTATTTTTATATTAGTGATAGTGGTACCTTCATTCCATAAGCATTAGCGCAATCGACCCTACATTTTTTCGCACATTGCGACTGAAATTCATAAGTATTTTTTAAAGTTTTATTATAAAATTGTTATTTAATTATTAAACTTGCTCCTTTACATTTGATATTTGTTACCTTGCATATACATTTCCCTGTGGGACACTGACTGCACTGAAATTTAAATACATACTTATAAAATACGTAATAAAATGAAAATAATAATACATTTTTTTACCATTTCTTTTCGTATACCTTAGAAGGGCATGGAGTGATATCCTGTAAAAGAAAAAAAAAGAAAATGAAATATCTTTTTCTATTCTTTCCTTATGAAAGAAAACAAATTACCTACAAGTATACTTACGCAAGGGGTGTCACATGGTTTGATGCATACAGGATGACAGGGGTCTACGCAGGGAGAGCAGCCACCGCACTGAAAAAAAGTGGCATATCAGTGGCATTAATATTATTTATATTGATTATAACTTCTTTTTTAGCGTCACGCTGTATCCTGCTGTTAGCGGGGTAGGCTAAGGGAAACGTGGGTTCCCTAATTCTAAAAGCGTTACGTGTTGAGTTGCGGAGGTCAACGCTGAAATATTTGATTTTCTCGAGAGGGAATCGAACCCCCCAATCTGTTGCGTTTACAGTCACACTTTGTGCCTTAATAATAATAATATAAGATATTAATTTATATATAAAAAATATTACCTTCAAGGACGCAGGAAGATCAGTGTTGCTCTGTGAGAAAGAGTATTCATTAGAACTATATAGTAATAGTATGTAAATAATTAAAATATAAAAACGACGACTCTAATATGATTTTGATCAAACACAATTCCTTCAAATGTTTTAGACAAACGTAAGTAAGATGGTTCTTATTGTTGGTTCGATATCCACTCAAAGGAATGATTATATTTCAATTGTTTCCATTTAAGTGCTGAAGAAAAAGCAATGCCTTGAGTTCAACAGGCAATATCTTAAAAAATCGGCGGAAGGTGGTAGGAAGAGACCCTAATGCTAGATATATATAGTCGTATCTATGCAAGAATATGCTATGTATGCAGGAAAAAATATGAAACTTCTTATAGTTTATTAACTTCTTCTTATACCTTATGTCTACAGCATCCATTTACACAGCAAATCTGAATTATAGCATTCTGAGGGAACACTGGCCTGTCTTCTTTGCGGATCTTCTTTGATACCTTTTTCCCAACTATTGCTATATTTGACATTCCAAACATATTGTGTTCTCTATCTAATTTTAGTATTGTTGACAGGCACTTTTCCCCAAAGCTGAGTTTATTGTTAATTTTGTCTATAGATTCCGTACTGCAGGTGGAGGTTGAAGAGCCGATCGAAGAAACGGAAGGTGAACTGAAAACAATGAAGTTTTGTTAATTTAGAAATTCAATTGATTCTAACACTTAGAACTTTAATATTAATAATTAGGACCAGGACAGCGGTAATAAGCTATATTAATAACATAACGAAAACACATAATATTAAAACTCGTAGATACTGATATCCAAATTAAATTTAGAAGGATAGACAAAATTTATGTAAGAAAATTGATTTACCTACCTAACTTTTTATTTTAACTAATTTTATATTAAAACATTATTTATCTTTTTTACGCCTGTTTCTTACAGCAGCCCCTGTCAAGGCGTTTAAATTTCTGAAAAAAATATAACTTTCTAAATATACAGAGACAACTTTATATAATTCCAATTAGTTCAAACTTTAATACCTGGAATCTACACATCCTTCTCTTTCCTCTGTGAGCCACTTCAATTTCGTTAATTGAAGTTTATTAGGATTGACATATTGACTCTGCCCATCTCTGTCTGTTAGTTCGTCTTCCTCTAAGTTTGATGTCTGCAAATATCAATATTTACAGTTATTTCATTTAGTATTCATATCCAACCAATCAATTTTAAACTTATAATTTTGCATATTATAAATTTGTTTAAATAAAAAATTATGATTTTATTTTTTTTCATAAAAATACAAAAATAAATCTATCTCGAAAATCTTAAAGTTCCCACGAGAACAGTTAAACAGACAAATAAAAGTATGAAATTTTTGAAATTTGATAAGCGTAAAATAATTACTTTAATTTCAAACTTAAGCGATTTTTTTATGTATTTATAATACAGATATTTCCATTTTAACATACGTTAGGTTTCCGTTGTATTTCGTGTTCTAATTGCGAGTCATTCCGTTTACGGGTCTCGACGAGCTCATGTAACGCCTTTGACCTCTCTACTTGTATAGATTGATCTTCCATGGACTGAAGGTAATTAAGGAATATGGTAATTATTATATTTTTTTGCTTCACCCTGTATCCCGCTAATAGCAGAATAGGTAGAGGAAGCCTAGTGATAAGACACTCCGTTCCATATTTTCCGCCCCATTTTCGAGGCATTGCGTGCCGAATGGCGGAAGTTAACGCCGCGCTTCGCCTCGTTAATAGACATAAGTTTATGCGGACGAAGCCAATAGCAAGAGACTAGTTAGTAATATGAAATTAAATATGTAGGTATATGTGAAATTTGGATCAGTACGTAGGTACTAAATAAAAATACATCTAAAAATAACTTCCAAAGAATATATCTTGTGAATCAAATAACAATAAAAAAACGGTATAAGACGCCGTTACTCACTTCATAAGCACCAACATGAAGCGGGCGGTCTTGGTTCATTGAGTTCATATCATTATCGTTTCCAGCTAATTGTCTTACTTCATTGACCAGGCATACATAAGTGAGGTAGACATTCTGGTCTGACACACTGCTGGCCAGCTTCATCGTGAGGTTCCCAATGTCTTCCTGGTAATCGCTATAGTTTTGCAGGTTTGTTTTTATAGTTTTATATATTTGTTGCCATTATATTTGTTGTTGATTTGGATGGAGCGACGCTAAATTTTGATTTACTTAGCCCATTTTTGTTCTTTCACTCAAAATAAAACTTCAAGATATTCAGTTATTTTCCTTTATTTTTTAAATAAAAAATAAGGAATACACTGAGTTTATATAGGTATTAAGGAATCTTCTTTTTTTAAATGTAAAATATATACATTTTTCTTTATATAAACAAAAAAATATGAATGAATAAACTGTGGGAAAACATGGACAACCATTTTATCGGATTAGGAAGTAATTTATGTCAACACTGTTAATTACAAACGCGGTTTGAATATAAAATTGAGGCTTATGAACTTTAATGCGGATATATCGCTTTTATATGTGAAAAATTATAGTTTTGACCACAAAGATTAAACAACTATGTTAATGGATTACACTATTGTTTACAATTGGAACTAGTTTATTTTTTATTGTAAACATTAAATCTAGCTTTACAAGCAATAAAGTTAAATAGTTATTAGAAAAAGACATTTTATCAAAGAGCTTTTTATAACTTCACGCGTGGGTCCAGCCCTCAGCAAGATAGACAGAGGGAACCTGGGAACCTAGTGTTCCCGTTCTCATTAAGACAAACAGCTATACATTGTAAGAAAGCAATTATTCTATTTAAAGCATGAGTGTAGTAAAATATACTCTACTCAGTGTCCACTGACCCAGAGTGAATGACACCAGGTCGAGCAAAAACCAACTTTAACAAAGGAGTAACAAAAAAAAACTGATTTTCACTAAAGATTAGCGGCCACGGTCCGGTCGTCGTGATGAATTCTGCCTTTTTTACAATCTGACGATTTTTAATGGGAATTAAAACATATTATCAAATTAATAGACACGCGCTAGTGCGGAAAAATTGCAAGTAACTCTTGGCCGTTTAAGTCTTACGTCCTCAACGTTAAAAATTTTAATATTATATCGTTTATATTTCGTTATTATATTTCGTATCGTTTATAAGTATTTGTCATATATATTACAGTTAGAAATCTATTTGTAATTACTGATATTTTAAATTTGATTTTTTTTATTACAGAATTCGATTTTCTATTGTATCTAAAGCTTATTTGAGAAAATAAAATGTTCGTGCAATAAATTGTGCATGATGATACGAAATGTTGATTAATACTTGTTTAATAGATCTGTAACAAATGTATATAGCGGTGATTCAAAGAGTCAGAGAGAGTAAGCATTTTTCTTTAAATTATACCTATGCAGTTATTAAAGCATAGATTTCTTATAGGTTCTACTACAGCAGGGTAAGCAGGGGAACCTAATAATAAACCACTCCGTTCCCCACTTAGTGTCGAATTTTTAAGGCGTTATGTGGCAGAACTCTTTGCGCTTTGCCTTGGTCCGAGCGAAGAAATTAATAAATAAATCAGCTTCACGTAACGATGAAAAAAGTTATAGTACTAGCGGCCCGCTCGCAGTTTCACCCGCGTGAACTATGTTATTATTAATTTCTGTCTCCATGAGTACGTCCTAGTGACGTCTATGCAAAATTTGAGAATTCTAGCATTTGTAGTAACGAAGTTTCATACAAACTTTCGACCCCAAAAACAACCCCTTAGAAATCGAATATTGCAAATTCCCGTCTTAGCGAGCACCTACGTCCTATAAGTAAGTCCTATGCAAAATTTGAGATTCCTAGCACTTGTAGTTTCTGAGATTTCGTGATGAGTGAGTGACTTTTCGATTTTATATATATAGATGTGAACTTAATTTACATATTTTATGTATAAAAAACTACTAAAACGCATATTAGCATATTAGACATAATATAAATGACAAAATAGTGATAATACTTGTATTGTTATAATTTTCTAATTTGTACCAAATGTTGAGCTTCCCTGCATCACGTCGGTCGAAACGGAGGCTACGTAGCGTGTCATTTCTGTGGTGCTCATGGTGTCGGTCTATGATGACCAGCGTGTTATTGTTAACTTCATATTTTTTTCTTAATTAAAAATAATAACTATTTTAAATTAAAATATAATTTTATATAAATTTTAGTTTTTTGTGTGTTTGTGTTATGAAGTTATAGTGGTTAATAGTGAAAATGACGACTTTTTCAATACTATTTTGTGTGTTCATATTTATTTTAACTGTGAGAGGACAATTTGGAAGTGAGTTAAAATTTTCGTTAATTTATTAATTAATCAATAAATATTAAAGTATCATAATTTTTTTGTAATATTTCAAAAGTATTTTAAGGAATGATATATTTAATTTAAAGTTTTAAATTTAGAAATATTGCATAATATATTATTTTAAAAATCGATTAACAAATGACGAGCTAAGGTACAATCGTCGCAAAAGCTACGATTAAGTTAAATGAATATGACTGTTGCAATAAAAGAATTATTTTGTAGTAATTTAGTCGAATATAATATTTTAAATTTATTATAAAATATCTATTGTCTTTAACTTATTATCATAAGTAGAGCTTTTGAAGCAAATTAAAAGCTTTAAAAAAATTACGCTGTAACCTGCGTATAGCAGGAAAGGCAGAGGGAACCTAATATTAAGTTCACTCCGTTCTCTTCATTCAAGAATACTCCGTTCTCTTCATTTTCCGCCAAATTTTCTAGGCACTGCGTGCTGATCGGGGGAACTCATCGCTTCATAATAATTCATTCCCTCGAATGATAATCGATCCCATAACCGTCGTGATACAGTCACAAGCATGTGAACCTGCACCGCGACAACCTTATGAGCCTTTAATTATTATAGAGCATCTCATCTGATGTAATTTACTAGAAATTACTACATTTTGTATTACCCAACAATGTGCTCTATAATGGGAGTGCAGCGCAAACATAATTGTAATTTCAATGAAATTACGATAATTTCCACCGCATGTTGATGTTTCAAGGTCATTTGTATGACAAAAAGCTTATTTATAGATATTTGCACTATTTGTATTTTCCTAAAAGTAAAATCACTAATATTTACGGTATATTTTACTGGTTTTGGTTTTATTTTTTCTTTCTTAGCACGTGTTGTAATGCTTTCACGCGAAAACTACTTAACCGATTATCATGAAACTTTGTACACATATTATTAGTGGCAGTAGAAAGGATATAGGATCTTTTGTCTATAATATAAAAAAAAGATTAAACAAGCGAAGCCGTGTTTAGGTCTCTAGTGTACATATAAAAACACACTTTCATAATTTCCCGAGAGAAACCGTGAGCAGATCGCTAGTTATAAACATATGAATTATTTTTAATTGCTTTTACATAGCTTAATTCATCTGACCACATAAAATAATATTTTTTATTTTTGTTATCTTGCAGCAGTATCACTTAGCCTTGATATGGATCCCCGAGTCGAAAATTTGAATTTTCACGTAAGTAATAATTGTTTATTTAGAGAATCCTAGCAAATGAAATATTTAATTATTTTCATTTTATCCTATGATATCGAGCCTCCGGAATTTGACGAAAAATGGCCAACCGAATGTCTTAACACTAGGTTTCCTCTGCTAATCCTGCTGAGTGCGGGACTACTGCGGGGCGGGGTGCGGGGTTACTTTTTTTTATTTATGTTTTGTATATTTCAGAAATGCCCTGCCAATATGTCATGTGTACCAATCAGTTCATGTCCATTATTAGAAGATCTATTGGATTTTTCATGTTTCTCTTCGGATAGGTAAGAATAAAAAAAGAAGTATAATTTTCATGTTTTATGCTAGGTAATGGGACCACACGGGAAGCAAGCTTTCAAATAAAAAAAATCATCAAAATCGGTTCATCCAGTCCAAAGTTCCGAATTAACCAACATAAGAAAAAATACAAGCGAATTGCAACGTCCTCCTTTCACAGAAAATATGCTGCCATATTATAAATAAATTCTTCACTTTATTTTGAAGGTACTTCCATCGACTAAACACATTGAGTTGTGGTAACATGAACAACGAGGACTACGTGTGCTGTCCATCTTGCGAGTGCGGCAAGGTGTACGCGCCGGGCACTCCTCAGTGTGGGAAGAGCATGGTGCAGGGGATAGGATATGAAGATCTGGGGGCCCATCCCTGGGTAGCGAGGATAGGTTTCACTAGTAAGTGTTGATAAGTTCACTATTCTACTAGTCTACACATTATAAATAAGTATTATAAGTACCTACATATAAAAACTTAACTATGTAAAATAACTTGACTGTAACGCGACCATTTTCCTTTGTGCACTCTAGTACCACACTTAACACGCAATGCCTCAAAAATTTGGCGGAAAGTGGGGAACTAAGTGTATTAACACTAGGCTCCCCTATCTATCCTGCTATATGCGGGAAACAGAGTGAAGCTGAAAAAAAAGATATTAGATCTTATCCACAATTTTACGTGCGAGTCTTTTCATTCAAATTAGATGCTTACTAAAATTACATTATACATTAAACTAAATAATACTAAAATATATTACTTTAAAAGCTCTTAGGTATACAGATATAATTTAGTCTAAAACCTTTTTCTAGATAAAGAGACAGGCAACGTACGATTCGCTTGCAGTGGCTCTATCGTATCTAAGCGAGTAATCTTAACAGCTGCCCATTGCGCTTTAGCCAAACAAGAGGGATATAAGTTGTGAGTATATTTTATTTTAACTTACTTAATTTTTTTTAGCTGCACGCTGTATCTTACATATAGAAGGGTAGTCCCACTGGGAACCTAGTTTTCCCCACTTTCCGCCAAATATGGAGGAATTGCGTGCTGAGTAGCGAGACTGAACGACACGCTTTATCTTAACACTACGGCGAAGAAATGGAAATATAAATCTGGATAAAAATTTCATTTCCTCGAGTGGGGATCGAACCCACAATCAGAAAATGTTTATTTTATAAATTATTGTATATTTGTCTCTAATATATGTAAGTATGTTTTGCTATAATATTGAAGATATTATATATTTATACAAGTACATATTATAATTGAGTTATTATCGGCGTTGAGTTACCCATTCAACTCGCTATGCCTCCAAAATTCGGCAGAAAATGGGGAACGGAGTGTCTTAACAATAGGTTCCCTCGGCCTACCCTGCTGTGTGCGGGATACAGCGTGAAGCTGATTTGATTTTTGATTTTTTTTACATTATAATTAAAACATTTTCAACTTACAATTTCATTTAAATTAAGTAAATTTTCAAAATATCTTATACTTTTTCTCTTAAATTCCAGATCAACAGTAGTAATAGGTGAATGGGATATAAGCCGTAGTCCCGATTGCAATGAGTTCTTCTGTGCGCCGCCCACGCAGGCCATCAAGGTGGAGACGGTTGTCGTCCACCCTGGATACGAACAGAAGATTTTCCGTCATGACATCGCTATGATAGTTTTGAAAGAGGATATTAAATTTTCTGGTATTTTTTTTAAATATTTGTTCTTATAAATGTAAAAATACGTAAATATGTTATACAGTCGTGGCGCAGGGGTGTGTGTAAACGCGAAAGGGTGTGGGTTCGGAACTTGAGAAAATTAAATATTTAATATTTTAATTTCTTGGATCCGATGTCGAGGCAAAGCAAGGCTAAGTACCGCCACTCAACACACAATGCCTTCAGAATTCGGCGGAAAATGGGGAACAGAATGTCTGAATATAACAGGCTTTAGGCCAGAATATGTTAAATATGTCAAAACATTAAAAAGTCTGGTATATGACATTTTAAATCAATAACACAACTATATTATTCACATAATTATAAATGACATTGAAATCATCTATTACTCGACCGTCCTTGTTCAAGGCCTCTCTATGAGCAACCATCATCATCATATCAGAGAATTAGATCACTAACGCTTTTATTTCAGTGACAGCCGCGCCGATCTGCTTGAACGACAGACCGGAAGTGGTGATCCACGAGCGTGCTTCGCTGGTCGGGTGGGGGAAACTGTCTGGGCAAAATAATTTAGTATGTAAATTCTTCTTTTTCTATATAAGTATTATGAACAAAAACTTTTTGTTTATATGAATATTGCATGTAAAGTATGAACCATATACGCCACAAGCCGACGTTCCTATAATAAGAAAATGTAATCCTATAATAGTCTGTTTTGCAACGTTGCTTGTTTTGCTATTATAACTGGACTAAAATGTGTTGAACGTTAAATGATGAAACTCAACGCTGCAACGCAACACCTCCAGAAGTCGTCGGAAAGTGGGAAACGGAGTGTCTTAACACTAGATTAGGTTCCTCTGCCTGCCATGCTGTGTGCAGGGTACAGTGTGGCACTTAAAAATACCTATATTTATAAAATTCAACCATATGAATATATATTTTTGTTAAATATATTTTTTACAGATCGGTCGTCAGCAGCAGCTGGACGTTCCACTAGTATCGTTAGAAACATGTGAACGTATATTTGGAGAATCAGTGCCTATAAATGAAAGCCAGCTTTGTGCTGGAGGGGAAGAAGGGAAAGATGCCTGCTCTGGCTTCGGTGGAGCGCCTCTTATACTAAACAAGGATGGACAATATTTTCAGGTAGTGCTAAACTAAGTTGAAATTATAAGTCTTACTTAATGTAATTTTTATATTTCTCAAGTAAAAACCTTTGATCTAATTTAAATTGCCAGAAGTTTGTTTTTTAATATATCTCATAGTTGAAGTTAGTATTTTAACTACACCTCGAGAGACGCGAAGTGATTAGAGTTCAATTGGCCCGTTCAAATTGATTAGTTTAGAACAAAAGTTAATCTTTATAGAGTAAACTCGCTATATATTACCAAGTAATAATTTACATCGTGATAGTTCACTATAATATTATCGTTTTCATTTATTATGTGCAAATGACGATCGAAAACACAGAAAAAACTAAGACGGCCATAGAAACAATAAAGACAGTTTACATTTCCAATACACGATTTTTAAAATTTGGCTCTTTGAAAACGCTTTTAAAGTCAATTAGGTACAGAAAAATCATATATTTACTATGCCTTATCTAAACAATGTCATTATAATAATAGCTTAGCTGTATTTAGTTATTTAACCGCAGTTAATTTTATTTTAGATCGGCATAGTATCATTTGGCTCTGAAAATTGTGGCAGCGAGGGGATCCCCAGTGTGTATACGAGTATCGCGCATTACAACAAGTGGATAGTTGAAAACATGCCATCGTAATTCTATGAAGATTTACTTGTAATTATATGACAGTGCAATTTTAATTTAATAAACATATTTTATTATATGCCTTAAAGATTTGTTTGTTAATTAACTAATAGCTAAAGAGGCTACAGTGGTGCAGCAACTACTGGTCTGACTATAAACGCAAGGGTAGTTGGTCCAATTCCCATTAGGGGGCTTGAATTATTTTTTTCCCCTGTTCTCGCAAGTTTACAATGTTCTAAATTCAGACAATTTCGAGACACTGTTGTCCATTTTCCCTTGTAGTGTAAGTTCTCTCTGCCTATCCTGTTATATACCGAAAAATATGACGCTCAAATTTTATTTACATTTATTTGTATTCACAGTTTAGTTTCTAATCTATATATATAAAATCGAAAGGTCACTCACTCATCACGAAATCTCAGAAAGTACATGTGCTAGGAATCTCAAATTTTGCATAGGAGTTACTTATAGGACATAGGTGCTCACTAAGACGGGAATTTGCAATATTCGACTTCTAAGGGGTTGATTTTGGGGTTGAAAGTTTGTATGAAACTTCGTTACTACAAATGCTAGGAGTCTCAAATTTAGATAGACGTCATAGACGTCACTAGGACGTAGTCATGGAGACAGAAATTAATAATAACATAGTTCACGCGGGTGAAACCGCGAGCGGGCAGCTAGTATTTCAATAAAAGCGATGCAGTTTACATATTATTTAATAATAAATAAAGAAATTTTGTCAATTTGCATTTGTATTCATAAGATTTTGCAAAGCCAAGTAATTATAGTAGCGCGCGCAGGGCGGCGTTACTGTAAGTATAGAGCAAAGAGTCCCTATTAAATCTTCTTGAGCGTAGTCTTGGATTTCTTGATCAAATACCTGTAAAAGTATTATGAGAAATGTAGTAATATATCATTGAATAAATTACTTTTAGAATTCGTGGCTATCACTTTTAAAGATTGAGTGACGATAATGCCTAAAATTAAAATCAATAACGAACTTTCACTTTGTTTTTTTATATCAAATCTGTATAAGTAAATAAAGGCAACTTCTCGATCAAAATGTCTTATATATATTAAATTTGACCAATGCTTTGCGAAATGCGAAAGTTTGTTAAACAGTTTTTGTGTTGAAAATGCATTTCCTAGAAAAGCTATTTTATAACAAAGACCAGCTAAATTACGGACATGGCTATATCTAACTTATGTCCAATTTTCTGGGCTAAATAAAAAGAAGACTAAATGTATATATTTGAGGCTAACTACCCGAGAACAAAATCGTAGGTATTTCCTATTACAAAATTCCTTTAGTAACAAATAATTTGCTTATGGTTACTCACCCCATTAACAGTGACGGTAGGCACGAACTTTGGACTAACTAAACTGGTATAGTACTCTGATTCCAACTGTAGTACCGTTCCTTCTCCTAATGTGACACATTTTTCAATAACTTCACTTGAAAGTTTCGCTTTTTCTATGCACTGTAATGCAAAAAATATTTAAAATACATTCGAAGAAACTATTTTAAGCATCAAGTAACACAGTCGAATTAATAAGAAGTCGAGTTTGTAAAACCTAAAATACGAGGTGTGTTCAAAAAGTAACGTGACTTTGTATTTTTAAGAAAAAATATTTATTTATTTATCAATATTTATGTTGTCCCCTTCAAAGTAATCCCCCTCAGATACAATACACTTATGCCAACGGTTTTTCCAATCGTCAAAGCACTTCTCATAAGCACTTTTCGGTATAGCCTTGAGCTCTTCCAGCGATGCAGTCTTTATCTCTTCAATCGTTGCAAATCTCCGTCCTTTCATAGGTCTCTTTAGTTTTGGGAACAAGAAAATGGCTGAGGATGTTGGTATATCGCTTGGCTCGTGCCATGAAATTTTTTCTAACGTTTTGGGCATGAGACGTGTGTCAGCGAAGTTTGTTCCGAAATTGCTAAATTTTGACCAAAAGAACCGTCGCATGAGCATCGCTCAAGAACTGTTGAATGACGTCAACGACGACCCAGATTTACTCAAAAGGGTCATAACTTTTTCTTGTGACTTTTTCTTGTTCCCAAAACTAAAGAGACCTATGAAAGGACGGAGATTTGCAACGATTGAAGAGATAAAGACTGCATCGCTGGAAGAGCTCAAGGCTATACCGAAAAGTGCTTATGAGAAGTGCTTTGACGATTGGAAAAATCGTTGGCATAAGTGTATTGTATCTGAGGGGGATTACTTTGAAGGGGACAACATAAATATTGATAAATAAATAAATATTTTTTCTTAAAAATACAAAGTCACCTTACTTTTTGAACACACCTCGTATATGCAAAACTGAATTATAAAACTATTTAAAAAATCTAAAGTTCTACATACATTAAAAAAAAACTATAAATATGCTATATATAAAAAATTACATCAAATTGCCCCTTAGCACCAGCCTCGATCTCCATCTCACAGGCGACATAAGCCAACTTCTTTTTATCACTCTGTGCCTTTAGATGATGCAGGCTGCAGTCTTGCACCATGTTGCCCATGCATTCAGCCGGACCGTGTTGACATTCAAACCCATCATCACCGAAGTTTATACTCTGAAATATTTTTCAAATTGTAGTTAAAATTTCACTGATTAAAAGAATTCGAATTAGCTAAATTTCTCAGGTGGTGTTGTTTCATTTTTATACCACAGGTATTGCTATACATATATCTTAATAAAAAAATGCAATATTAAATTGCTTATTTCATGAGTCTGTCATGAATCTTTTGATCTTTCAGCATACATATTGCCAGATTTAAAAAAAATACAAGTAAACAAAAGAATTTGGATTCTTACTTTCGATTTCCCAAAAGGCACTAATTTTAATCTCAAATATTGATGGAGTAGATGTAGAGCTGGCTGCAGCTGCTTCAATATAAAAGTCTTACTGTCCGGACATTGACTCTCGTAGTAAACGGTGAGTAATAGCTGAAAAAAATGCAAAGTAAATACATATATAAATAACTAGCGGCCCGCTCGCGGCTTCGCCTGCGTGAACTATGTTATTATTAATTTCTGTCTCCATGACTACGTCCTAGTGACGTCTATGCAAAATTTGAGATTCCTAGCATTTGTAGTAACGAAGTTTCATACAAACTTTCGACCCCAAAAACAACCCCTTAAGAGTCGAATATTGCAAATTCCTGTCTTAGCGAGCACCTACGTCCTATAAGTCACCTACTCCTATGCAAAATTTGAGATTCCTAGCACATGTAGTTTCTGAGATTTCGTGATGAGTGAGTGACCTTTCGATTTTATATATATAGATATAAGCAAGGTTTAATAATTTAACGGAAAGTTTTATTATTGTTTAAGGTTTTTGTTCCTAAAGACAAGTTCCTAAACAATACAAGTGATAATTTAAAGAAAGCGATAAAACAAAAACGAAAGCGCCATTTTCATCTCCGAAATCGAATATTTATAGTACCAGTACCAGTTTTACATTCTTTAAAATCCTAATTATGTCATACAATAATATATACAATATTGTTATATTATATAAGTGCCAGGACAACTTTTACTGCTCCACTTTTCTAAACGACCACATACGCTTATCGACCTCGCCTGAGGGACTAAACCACTAATTTCGACATTGAAGTTGACTATTAAATATGTATTAGTACACATTTAGCTCTTTTGCTTATTTATTAAAATATGTATATAGTAAAACTTCTAATTTGAGTTAAATATATAGTAATATTTTTGTTTTTGAACACAATTTTATAATCTTATGACAATTCCAAAGATTTAACTGTAGAATAACCAAAAAAAAAATCCTATTTATTCAGAAATTATATTATATTTATCATTTTAGAATAATTGTTATGTATTTCAAGCAGTATTCTAATTTCTCCAAACTTTTTGTCTACTTACGTCACAAACACCTAGTGACAAATTATCGCAAAATAGAATTTGAAACTGAAATAGAAATACTAGAATTTGAACATAAGTATACATGAAACTGTATGACGAAAGGAGTAAGGAGGAAAGGAGGAAGGAGGAGAATAACTAAAATATCTATATATAATACAAAGAGTAGCAGGTTCATCTCAAGTGCACCTTGGCAGGTCACATTGAAGAAATATGTAAAATTTTAAACCTTCACAGATAATTCAAATAATTCACGGAGTCGTTTTCACACCAGTGGCATCGTCATGGCTATTACCCAAAGTAACAGCTCGCATAATGACGCTCGACATTTTTGAAACGCTTATTGGAGATTATAATAATAAAAATGTTACTTAATTATTTATTTATTTTAACACTTTATTACACCATAATTGAAATTAATTAACTAAAACACAAAACGAAAAACAAATATAAATTAACTTAAACAAAAAAAACACAAAAAAAAGAAACAAATGATAAATGAAATAATTATTAGATTGCTAGGTATGTCGATTAATAAGTCATTATTATTATTATTTCATCTATATAATTAATAAATTTAACATATAAGTAACTGGAACATTAAATTTAGATCATAATTTTAAGAAAACTCATTGTTGTTTCCTTAAGCTTCTTCTTCCTGGCATTAATCCCGGCTATTACCAGGGTCTGCCAAATTATCGGCTATTACCCTGTCTGTTTTTATTTCCTTAAGCATTAGCCTTAAATATACTGCATATATATTAAAATAAATTAATAGCTTACCTTTTGTTGCACAGCATAGCTGAACTGATGAACTATAACTAATAATAATAAAAAATGCAATTTTAAAAACATATTGCCGACACGTTTCTCTACATTAATGAGAAAAAAAATAAACAATTTCAATAAATTAATACATATATTGTTAAAATCATCAATATTTTATTTATTTTACGCTTAATATGTACACACGTGTGTATAATACTATTACAGCGAGTGTTGTTGCGTGCGCTCGGTCGGTAGCTACGATTGTTTGTATCTATACTATATGTACTAAAAAGTATTTATTGTAAAAATAAATGTACGACATTGACACAAAGTTATTACATTTATTGTAAGTCCTAAAATAGGTTATAAGGCAACAAATAACGGACTGATTTCCTTTTAAATTACAATGTTTTATATTTTGAGGTCAGTCGCGAGGGTAGAAGCTTGCGACTGTAGATGCGACGGGTTGTGGTTTCGATTCCCATTCGAGGAAATAATATATTTATTATATTATATTTATTTTCATTTTACCCTCTGGTAACAAGATAAAGAGCGGCGTTAGGTTCCGTCACTCATTACGCAATGCCTGGAGGCATGAGGCGAGTTCGGTGGAAAGTGTGCGACGGAATTCTTAATGGGAACGGAGAGTCTTGTAAACTAGGTTCTCAAGTTCCCTCTGCCTAACCTTGTTATATGCTGGATGCATGCGGATGGACAGCGTGGTGCTAAATTATATAAAACTAAAAGAATCATAAATATAATAGTAAGAATTAATGATGAATTAAGAACTGTAAACCTGTTTCGCCGAAAATAAATATCTTAGTCTTAGATCAAAGTAAGGCAGTTTATAATATTATATAATATATAAATAAAAAAATATATAAATTATAACAAGTAATATAGCGCCAAATACCTACAGTAGGAACAAATGTATTACCTTGATTTCCTACTCAATAAATAGTGCAAACAAAATAATTATCACTTATAATTCAATATGCCAAAATTAGATAAATAGACACTCGCGTTCAACAAACTTACATGGTTTTTAGTAGAGCCAAATTGTGGTATTTACTAAATATTAGAATGATTGTAGTGAAAGTAGAAATATAAATAGAGATTTTAATACAAGTAAATAAATTAAACCTTTTATTGTTTTCACCAATAAATATTTTAATATATATAAATAAACTTACCCCGTCAATTTTCATGTCTTTCGATTTCACTTAGAAAATCATCATAATTTGGCTGTACAATGCGTACACAAAAGCAAAGCCAATGATAACCATCCAATACGGTTGAAGTAAGTAAATTATATACGCTATAATAAACAATACAATTAAAAAGTAAACTATTTCCATTTAATTTTTGATCGCATTGTTTGTTTATACTGTAAACGTCATTTATGTTGCACAGATTATTTCTTATTAATATTTAAAAATTGCATTTTTATATCTCGTCGTTTTTTTTTGTAATTCCATAACTAAAGAACTGAACTGAAATTTTATATTAATTAGCATATTTGAACATTTCTTTTCTATTGCTTAAAATATAATTTTTAATTCATTTTTATAAACGAAAACATATATGGCAAAAATAGAATTTTTATGCGTATTAGTTGGGGAGATAAGTAAAATTGAAAAACTTAAAAATTACAGTTATAAGTATATTTATTTAAATAATTTGTTACACTTATCAAATTAAATATACTTAACGAATAAATTTTATAGGACTGACGAATAAAAATTAGTTATATATTTATTTATTATATACATTAATTAAAACGTAAGGTAAGTAAAAATAATGCAAAATATGAAAAAAACCATAAAATTCTTATGTAATATGAAGTTGTTGACCGATTAATTTATTCCGACCGATTATTTTCTTATCTTCTTAGCTATATTTTTATTAAACATTATTATTAAATTTTATTTTTTTTTGTTCTATTTTTTTTAGTAAACTGGTCCATCACAGAACATATGGGTTTCCTGGAACCAAACTGAGAATTTTCAGTGTTATACAAAACCTTCATAGATGAATTTTGTTGCGGAATATTAGTTTGTAATTTTGCTGTCATCTTTTGATAGTATGTTTTGATATTCTCTTCGTTGTTATGGATTTGGGACTCTGGACGTGATGATGGTGGCCCATATTTGTCTCTAGCTTCTGTAAGTAGAGCCCTAAGACAAATTTAATAACGAATGAATTTAGATTTATTTACAATATTTCGCTCGTCTGGAGAATGAATGGTAAATATTTTTTTTGGAAAAGAGTAGATCTTTAAATAGTGAAGTCCCGCAACTGCTTTAATATATTGATCTACTCGTATATACAATCATTGATTGACAGTGACAGGTAATGGATAATGAAAATGTTAATATATAATTTTATTTATATTTATTTTAATAAAAGAAGGAGAGAGGCCGTCGGCGAAGGGGCACAACAGTGTAGGCTGTGTGGGTTCAATTCCCACTCGAGGGATTATTTATTCATTTTTTTTTTCATTTCTTCGTTCTGGCGCTAAGGCATGAGCTGGGCGTTGAATTCCAGCACTAGATACACAATACCTCGAAAAATTTGGCGGAAAGTGAGGAACGGAGTCTTAACACTACATTTCCTCTGCCTACCCTGCTCTATGAGGGTACGGCGTGACGCTGTATATAATATATTTTAATAAAATAAATACTTGCCTGGGCACCCAACTTGACTTATTATGTGTTCTTATTTCTCGAAATTCACTCTTTAATTTTTCTCTATCGTACATAGATTTATTCTTGCTCAATGGTAATTGCCACTCGTCGATATTTGGTTTGGGAGATCGTACCTATGCAGTATTATGAATGCTTGATGTGTATTAAAAAAATATATTTGATAATATTATTATGAAAAAAATTAAAACTAACTAAACTACTATTGGTCCCCATTTTATAAAAATAATACCAACATAATATATGTTAAAAGTCATAGATATTTATGTAGCTATTATTTTATGCCTTGAAAAAAATAAAAAATAATATAGTGGCAACACTTACCCAAGGCGTGTTAGAGTACATGTAATACGTAAGAATATCCTTCGTATTCGTTGGACGACTTAGCTGTTCACTAGTGAATGGCCGATGGTCTAGTCTATTTGTTGATAGATATGGATCCAAATGCTTTTCAAATCCTTCATGCGTAGTGTATAATGGCTCTATTTCGTTATATAGGGGTTCTATTTCTGCCTAAATTAATTTAATTTTAATGATAATTGTAAAGTTTTAAAACACATTTTATCAGAGACAAACTGTTGTTAACTTATTCCCTAACTAAACTAAGAATTATTATAACTCAGTAACTTACGGGATATAAGGGCAATGAAGCGGGATGCTTAAACTGGTCTTTATCAGAGATTAATCTAGAATATAAAATAGGCTCTGTAAACGCACTTTTCATCTCGGTAGTTCCGTGTGCCGAGGACGCTGGAGTTCTATCTGAAAGCTACAGTATATTTTTAAATCCTATTTTACTCCGAGAGTCATAAAAATATTAGGCAAATATTTAAAAGTGTGAAAATCTATATTTTTTATTCTTTGTACTAATATACTGTACCTACCTTTTTACTCGATGGGTAAATGTATTTGTTATCATTGCAAGAGGTGTGCTTATTAAAACGAAATGTTTCAGGTATTTTGTATCCGTAGTCTAGGGTTGTTTGCGATCGTGATAATCCATTGATTATATTAAAATCTCTGTTGTACTGTTTTTCTTCAGTACATTGTATTTTCTGTTTAAATAATAAAATTTAAAATAAGTAATTATATTTAGCATTTATTTTCTTATAAACACATAAGGTAATTTTTAAAAGGAACTTGATAAAATGTCTATTATATTTATGTCTAATATATTTTCCACATGAGTGTATGGGGGGGGTTATTGAAAATTACAGAAGCATGATTCATTTATTGTTTTCTAAGAATTCCTAATCTTGCTGGGGAACTCCTAACCCTGAACTATATATGTGTGAGTATGTGTGTTTTTTATCCCCAATTGTTTCCAGAATATAGCAGGGGAAGAGGGAACCTATTGTTAAGACACTCCGTTTCCCAAATGAAATGAAAATGGGGAATCTTTGTTCCACAATACATTACATTGAACCTAATATTTAAATTGAATAAATATAAATATTTAAATGATACTAACTTACATTTCCCTTTAACACTTCAGGCGGTGGTCTCCATATTCGACCAATATTTTCACTAGATTTATCTGTTCCAGGGAATTTTTTTACAGGGTAATTTATTCGCAATGGATCCCAGTGCGTAGGGGGTAGTTTTTTTGGATATGATGCTTGCATGTTATTTAGATATTTTTTAATTATCTAAATAACATGCAAGCTGTATTAGATCAACTTATTTTTAAGTATATAGATGGATAGTTGAATAGGATAATACAAAATTACTATAAACTTCTGGGATTATCGAAGTTTATTTTCATATTAATGTTCCAAGAGTTGTAGCTATGGCTACCATCATATTAATAATAGATTCATAGGACGCGCTTACTTTGGCAATACTATTGATCAAATTTATTGGTGACTCAAGTCAAGACAATTACCGTTAATAACAAATAATAATAATTTCGACGAAATTTTTATATTTGTTAGTTCAAGATAACACAAATAATAATTAATTAATTTTTCCACAATTACCTACATATAGTATTAAAGTTGTTTTCGCTTGTTCTAATTATAAGAAATTCAAATGTATGAAAAAATAATAATTTAATAAGCATCTACTTAGTGTATTTGTAACACTAAGTAGATGCTTATTAAATTATTATTTTTTCTTAGAAAATTATTATTACCAAATAAATGTCCTAATTCAAAGGTTGTCTGAACGAAATCGCTAATTAGCGATAAGTCTGCCTTTTGTGCTTCAAATGTTTTATTTTTATTTTTCTAATGTGGGTATTAAATGGTGCACAATAAAGTGTAAATACATAAATATATTTCTATACTAATTTCAAATAAATATTTTTCTATTATGTAATTTAAATATGTGAATTGACGACCATATTCACGACAGGGTTGAACACAGAAAAAAAATACAACATTTTGTTTGGTAAAAATTCATTTTATTTTCACAAATGACTGAAATTGTTATCAAAACACAATATACGTGTTAGCTAACTTTAAAATACAAGACTGCAATAAATACAAAACTGTACTTAGACATTCAGTATTACTACGATTTGGAAGAAAATCAATCAATGATATATTATTTAAATAAGTTACAGATCTAGAAGAATTAGTAAAATAAAATAAGGTTATTTATATTACAAAAAGATGTTGTTAATTTATTCAATTAATTAATTTGAAGTAAGGTAGACAAAGAGAATCATCAAAATACTTAGTTCTCATATTCCGTCTGGAATGATGTTTTGAATGATAGAACTGAACGGCCGAAAATGATTAATTCCTCCGTAGAGGGATCGAACCCACGACCATCGCCTTTCAAGTCAGACGCGCACTGTGCCAAGAGAGTCTTAGGAGAAGTATTGAGCCATCTAAGACTCAATTCAAAAAGACTTATTTATTTCAACTTTTTATAATTTCCAGAGTTTGACTATAAAACCGATTGGGTTCGATCCCCACTCGAGGAGATGAAATATTTATTTAAATTTATATTTCCATTTCTTCGCTCTGATATCAAGGCAAAGCGCGGCGTTGAGTTCTGCAATACGCAATGCCTCCAGAATTCGGCGGAAAGCGGAGAACGGAGTGTCTTAACACTAGGTTCCCTCTGCCTACCCTGCTGTGTGCGGGATACAGCGTGAAGCTGATTTAATTTCTATTTGATTTAATTTTTATAATTTTATCTAAATATTATTTGTTTACAAAATAATCAGTAGTAATACTGTATGCATTCAAACATATTCTAATATGACGCATTTTATCATTGAGATGTTTTCGAGCAATTAAAATAATTTGATAATGAAACGATAGACTGACTTCTGTCATTGCTACTTATATAATAGTAAAAAGCTTAGCGAGCTATTAAATATTTACTTCATGCAAATAAATATAGATATGAAAATCACTTGGTAACGTAATTACGAACTATTTAATTACCGTATAGAAATGTATTCGTAACGTGGTTATTGTAAGTTATTGTAATAGGCTTATAACGATTACTAAATAAGTTAAATATTGCAATATAATCCTATTCATTATGCACGCTTCTTAAAAGTATTATAATTGTTATGAAGAAAAGATTAAAAGTCACATTCAAAGACGTCAAATATTGTTTAACTAATACTAAATTATTAACTTTAGTTAAATTTTAATTGATATCTCCGAGTGAGGCTGCAAAAGCTATGCTATTGGTGGGAAATATAAATTACGAATTATTTAATTAGGAAGCTAAATCGATTAACAGTAGTAACAATAATTATTATAAAGAATCAGAATCAGATAAAAGTGCTAATTTGTGCTATAATCACTTTCATAATCAATTGTATTATCGATAATTAATTAAATTATGACAGATGTATTTCTATCATTTCATTTTAAAAATCGAATTTGCAAAATGTCGCCATATATTAATATGTTTTTCTAATGATGAATAAATATTAGCTGTTACTTTTAATTAGATTAATCTTTTTTATCATGATTTTTTGATAGTAACATTTTGACATCGATTTAATTATTGATTTTAAAAAACGCGAAAATCGTTATTAGAGTAAAGTACCCAAAAGTTCATAACCATAGGCCGATTGAAAACCGCCAAAATTTATTCATCAGTCCTTTAACACTGAGACGTACATCTTAAACTAGATATAAATAAATTATATTAAGAAAATCCTCTACGAATATACAAAATTTATACAAGTCTTACATTCTAATACAAATTACATCACAGTTCAATAAACAAGTTAGCGTTTATATAAGAATTAAGAATACATAATCCAATGAAATTTAGAACTAGAAAAACTTTTAGATATATGTACTAAAATTTAAAACTAAAAACAACGTTTTGGTGAGTTCATTCAGGGTACACTGTAATTTAGGAACATATACATACATACACCCGAATACAGAGCCGACTTTTGAAGGCAGCTTTCGGTTAAACTTATATTATATTATCGAATAAAACTAAAAACACGCAAAAATCAATTATACGTACGCTATGGAAATGTACAAAACGTCTAAAAAAAACGGATTTATCAGTCGAGATTATAAAAAACTACACTAACGGGGTAAAAAAGCTACGTGAAAAACATTTTAGTACGCAAGTATGAAGCAATATAGCAAGGCTTTAAAAATACTGCGCGATACTTAACTATATTATGTAGATTATTATCGGGTTATATTATAGAAAATATCACTTTAAGATGACAAAAATATATTTTCTGAGATTAGGTGTTTTAAATGAGCAGTTGAACAACCTATGTTTCATACAAATATTACTGGATTTTATTTTTCCGGTTAAATATTGAGATTACTTGACACGTCTATTAATTAGGGGTAGGACAGTAGTGCTTGTTGCGGCCAAGCGATTTTGGCATCTATCCTCTTGTAGGCCAGTATGAAGTTCTGTCCACTCTTCTCTGACATTACTTCTTGTGGACAATCGTTTTCGTTTAACATTGTTTCTGTAACAAAATGGATTTTTGGTTTCAAGCTGTATCCCGCACACAGTAGGGGATATAGTGTAAAGACACTCCTCATTTTTTGCCGAATTATCGAGGCACTGCGAGTTAAATGGTTGAACTCAACGCCACGCTTTGTCTTATTATTAAAGCGTGGAAATGAAAATATTAAATTATTAATTTCCCTGAGCGATGAACCCACAACCTCTGCGTTTATTGCTTATTACTTGCCTCGACACCATTGATCAAAAAATAGTATATAATCACCTTGTCCGTCGTGCAGCGCGAAGAGCGCGTAATCCTGCGGGTTGGTGATGGCGGCGGCGTGAGCGAGCGCGCGGCACAGGTCGCGGGCGCGCGCTCCGGGCCGGCACGGCAACGCCACGCGCCTGATGGAGCCGCGGCACTCGTCGGGGAGCGCCACGCGCACCACCGCCACGCTGCACTCTCGGCTCGACTCGGATGAGCCGCGACGCCACTGTGCAGGGAAATATGTCTTGTTTAAAAAGCAGTTTTACGTTTTCCCGCATTACAGGATAAACGGAAGAAATCTTTGTTAAGATGCTCTGTTCCTCATGCATCCCTGTAATTTTCGAGGCATGTGCGTTGAGTAATAGAATTCAATGACGCGCTTTGTCTACCAAAAAGATTTGAACTCATCACAATCACTTTCATCTTTATTTATTTATTTTATTTTATTTTAACACTTTATTACACCATAATAAAATAAAATTAATGAACTAAAACACAAAACGAAGAACTTGACTCTACCACTATACTACTAGCTTTTATATTCGATCCCCACTCGAGGGAATGAATTATTATTTGTTCAAAAAAAAATCAACGGGGAGTGGGGAAACGTGTCTTAACACAATATACTTGACAATATAGCCACGACGGCTTCGACAATATACTTTTTTCTGCTATAATCACCAAAAAGATCTTCTAAACAAACCAAACAACTCACAGGCAAACTATCAGGTCCAGCTTCCGGCGCTAATCTCTTCAACACGGCGACGGCGGAGAACAATGCCGTCAAGTAGTACCCGCCTTCACCCGCCAGCAGCGCCGCCGGTAACAGCCCGGCCATCAGTTCCGCCTCCAGCTCTGCGCAGACGAGCCGACAGCGGGCTACCGTCCACGCGAGGACTGGGAGTAGGTCGTCAGCGCCTAGAGTACGCTCTCCACGTATCTATTTGTTGATATTGAAATGATTATTTTCTGGGTTAGGGTAAAGGATAAAGAGAACGATGACATACTAGAAACATAAATATTTGTTAAAATGAAAATAATCTAAATGTTAAAAAAACTTATGAAATAAAACCATTATTACAAACAACAAAAAAACATACAAACATTGAACTGATAAAACTATGTACGACACTACAAAAGCTTTCACAGTTTCACGCTATTATTAATGCTAGATATAGAGAGTCGGGGTTCACACAGTTTGTCCGAAAAAATCCACAACCACCAAGTTGAGAATCAGATTCTGTTCTACTGCGCTACGATGGCACCAAGTCAGTTAATTTTGCTATTGACTAAAACAAAAATATCAATTTTAATTAAACTCACCGCATTAAACATAACTGAAATAGCAGCGAGGAGATTCTCAAGTTTATCCAATGGGGAATCTGCTTCTTGCATCTTCAGAAAATGTTTCGAGATCACTGCCAATACTGCTGAAGATGGTACTTTTGTGGATTCCTGATGGGACACAGTATAAATTATTATAAAATATACACTCTTATATCAGTGACAGGTATAAAATATTCAAGAATAGCAGTTCTCTTTAAACGAGCTTCAAATAATAAAACCTTTTTTGTTTATAGCAAGTATAAATAAAGGAAAATCATAAAAAAATACAGTAGAGCGTCAATTATCCGAACTAACTAGGGATTCTGGGTGTTCGGATAATCGAACTATCCTGATTTAACTAATAGGAGACAAACAAGGTGTAGTCATTTAACAATTCATAAATTACTACCATATTATACTTGTGCATTGGTCAATTATTATTCTTTAAATAACTTAAAGACAAGTATATTTTAGCATTTTTAATCTGCAAAATTTAGTTTATTGTCTAGTGTTGCTTTTGCGTACCATGCTTTTGTTTTTCTAAAATGGCTTTCGTTTTTTAGGTATAATTAAAAAAAAAACTTTGGGTGCTTTCGTTTTTTTGAAATTATTTACTTTAAAATTACAATTTATCTTCTTATCAATAAACATATTATAAATAATATTAACTCGCTTTACAATTCGTATAATACCTTAATTCCCAACTGTAGTGGTGTAGCGTGTTGCGCGCGCTCTATCGCCGCATGCAGTTGCCTCACGTCGGCGGAGTGCCACGAGGCGAGCAATGTATACAGTTTAGATCGCAAAGGTCGTACTACTAGACGGTGCATTACACCCTCTAATATCGCATCCAGATTTAGAAATTCTGTTGGTTTTAGCTGCAAGAAACAAAAAAGAAATTAAATGCTAGTAATTATATACTTGGTTGCTAGTAAAAGTAATTATATAAGATTAGTTTGAATTTATAATATAAATCACGAAAGATGCATACATATATGGGGATATTTTTTTATTTTTCAGTATTATAACCAAGTAGAATCAAAAGTTATTTTTATTTTTCACAATTAAGTCTTAAATATGTTTTTTCGTAGTATTTATGTTTTATTTAATCCCCAAGCATCTTTCTTTTCATAAATCTATTCCAAAAAAAGAAATTACCTTAAGCCGCTCCTTTTCCACCTCCTTCTCAAACTCCCTCTCACCATGTTTCACTAAGTAGTTCTTCATTCCAGACATGAATTGCCTCATGTTTCGCATCATTATCTACAATGTATGCAAATATTATTAATAATATCCGTATTTTGTATTGATATAATATTTATCTAACATTTAAATATTTGCCCTTTGATTAGGGCTGAAAGATATGCCATTGTCACATGGATGATCTCATGTCTATAGGACCACGTGTCAGTGACATGTCGAGGTCGTGGGTATAAAGGGCGCGTTACAAAAATACCGACGTTGCATTTTGTTGTCGTAAACAGTTGATATGTGCGTCATACGTATCTATTTTTTTAGTAAATAATAGTTATCAAATAATATTGTATTAAACTAATGTTATATATTTTTACAATACATTTTGTTTAAGTAGTTTTAAAGAAATAAAGCCCATTAGGTTATCAGTTTTAAAAGGGCAGGATATAAATATATTTGCATATAAATAGTCAGTAAAGGATGTTTTTACATTTTAACTATTATGAAGAGGAAATGTGATATTTTCAAAATGATAATTTTATCACAAAATATTGCAACTTCGATAATTAAATGAGTGCGACAAAATGGGTGGAATACATTGTACTTAGGTAGGTACAAAATTTAAAATAATAATGAGTATTTAAGTACTCGTGCTAGGTACTAAAAATAATTAATAACTAACATAAACTACAAAAACTATATACTAAAACGTAGCTTTCTTTCTTTTTTTTATCTTCTATTAACATATTATATCTATTAACATTTTTATCTAACTTGTAGAAAAATATATTTTACTATTAACAAAAGTCAAACCTACCTGAGGGCAAGTTTCCTTAGAATCCAAAGTGCATGCGATAAAGTTGTCGACATTCTGTGCAAAGGTTGTGCTCTTGTCCTGAGCTAGATGCAACGCGTATGCGCGCAGAGCCGCACCCGTGCCGCGGGACTGTCGCCCGCCACGCAACGCCCGCACTCGACCCGCCGCTGTGGAAAATGTGTCTTAATGCTAATTAATGTAATAGTAACAATATTCAAGACGATCGAGACACAAGCGTGTGTAAACTAACTGTAAATGCGACAGTTGGGGGTTCGATCCCCACTCGAGGGAGTAAAATATTTATTTACCTCTATATTTCCACTTCTTCGCTCTGGTATCGAGACAAAGCGCGGCGTTGAGTTCTGCCACTCAACACGCAATGCCTGCAGAAGTTGGCAGAAAGTGGGGAACGGAGTATCTTAACACTAGGTTCCCTCAGCGTGAAACTGATTTATTGACTTTTTATTATATTTTTCATATTTAATACTTATCTATACAACCAAATACATTTTTTTTTCTTCATAATATATTTGTAAATCAGAACCGTCCTAATCAATGAACTCTAGCAGACGAGCTGTGGAATATATACTTATAGTCAAATGTTCTTAAATATAATAGACCAAACCAATTTTAATAATCCAAAAATGGAAAGAATCCCAAGTCGTTAAATAACATTAATTAAGGTATATTGTTTTTTTTATCAGGAACATAAAAAAATATAATGTCTGGCAACACATGGCCGAAAATTCTGTTTCATTTTATCATTCATTGATTTTATTTTATACAATTCTATGTATATTGATATATGTATATTAATCAATTTTAAATACACAAAACTTGTACATACCGCTTCACGATCTAATACATAATTGCAGATTAAACTGTCATAAATAAAATATATTGTAGTATTAGCATAGCAATTTGAATAATAATTATCCATAGAGTAAAGAATATAAGTTATGTTATCCTTTAAATATATAAGAAACATAAAAAAAATCTTAAAATGTGAATATGTATAAGATTTATCAAGCGATATTTAAGGCTTTGTCACTTAAAATATGGCCTGCCTTCACTTTATTATCGCCTAAATATTTACTTCAATTAGTGATTGAGGTACATTCCTTTGAAATATATATGTCAAAGAAAAATAAACATTACTTAAACAATTACTATTATCGACAGTAAGTAATTAGATTTAATTACTTTAAAAAATATTTTAATTTAAACGTGACATTTTATAAGACTGAAAAGAGAGGATTTGTCTTGTACGATTAAATTTGTATAATAATAAATATCACTGAATAAGCTTTAGTTCTAGCTTTAAAATTTAAGATATTTGTAAAAAACCATTCTAACAAGTAGAGCTTATTACACTGTACAAGAATATTTAGAGGATAAACATGTATGGAATTAATGTCTATTGAATGTAATGCAGGATAGCTGCCAACTAATGTAATAGTAAAATATACCATTGACTTTGAAAAGAGCAACTGTTGAGTTTCTTGCCGGCTCTTCTCAGCAGAACTGCCTTCCGAACCGGTGGTAGCTTTTTGTTTATCGGTCATTCGACGATTCAAAAGTGCTTGTAATAGTTTATTTGAATAAAGAATATTTTGAATTTGAATTCTATGAGAACAAAATAAGAAAAATCATTACCTACACAAATACGAATTAGTAACTTCCAACTGATCTTCCTCAGCAACGACAGCACCTTGTTGGATTTTACACAAACATTTCTTTATTTTATTACAGAGACGTCTCCAAAGACTTGCGATACCATTTAAAATCCTACGTAACGGATTTATATTTTCAGCCTTTCTTTCAGCATTTATTTTGTCTATGTAGCTGCAGTGGCAGTGCGGCGATTTCGCTACGACCAAAGCTTTTCTCTTATGTCCACTTCTTTCCGCTAAACGTTTACACAAATTCGTGAGAGCTTCTTTTTTTGCTAAATGCTGCTGAAATCTTGGCTCTAACAATCTCTTGTGAGTTACAAACACCCATTCGCTTTCAAACACGTATTCATCTTGGGCGTCACTATGAAAATTTTTAATGGTAGTCAACGCAAACACCCCTTTCGTCGATTCCATGGAGGACATATCCGTTACCACTTTTTCAAATGAATCAAATTCGTTCACAGTACAATATTCATTCCTAGCCTCAATCTCCCTCTCGAACTTTTCTCGGAACAACTTTTTGAACCACTTCATGTCCGATCACTCGGCGGTTGCGTCCCGCTTGCACGAAAGACTTAAAGCGATGATTTCTCATTCAAACAGGGTTGGTCCACACACACGAGCGTCAGCTAACGAGTGCGACCACACGAGATCTGACCACAGAAAAGGGACTCACGGCACGCGCAGACCTTTGGTCTTTAAGCATAATTAATTATTTACCGAGCAAATATAATTATTGATAAGAGAAATGTGCTGCGGCCTCATTGTTGGACTCTACTATGTTATGATTGATTTCAATATAATTATTCGTAATGACTCACTAATGTGTTATCGGTGCGCAACGAGATTGTCGAGCGGACGAATACTGACAGCTTTATCGTCTAGGCAGTTTTATAGGACATAAAATCTTTAATGCACTTAAAAGTTTTATTAGTTTCTCGTGGCGCTGTTGAGAATCTGCTTTACACTAGAATGGGAGTTTATCTGAAAGGTTATTGTTCCTTTAAGATTAAATGTAATTGTGTATTGTTTATCAACATTACACGAAGTTATAACTGTTTATGCTGCATAATGCATAAATAAATAACTTGAACAAGCTTTTCTAGACATGACAGAGATACTTATAAAGATTTATGGTATGTCTACCTTGTATTAGGAAAAGAGTATTTGTATTTTGATACACGAGTCGTTATGCCATTGACATTGCAATTTAAATATCACGTTAAGTAATTATACAAAGTAAATAATTGTTTCAATTATATTGTTTTTCTCACGTACTGCGTAAAACACTGATAAATTAACGATTTCGTTAACATGTTCGTTACGCTTATATATTATTGGCACTGTATGTAAATTAATGATGTTTTTATTAAGGTATTTTTCGTAAAATTAAGAAAGAGTTATAAAAACATTAGAATTTATGGTATTTACTATTTATACACAAATGAAGGGACGTTATAATATTTACTTATTATTTGGGTATTCCGAAGTGATCAGTAAACATAGCTTTTCAATTTACAAATTATATAAAACATAAAGAAGTAGACGAGAACTTTAACGAGAATTATTTGTAGGCTTATAGTGACAGTTTTTTAACATTCACCCGGTAGCTGGCTTGGTTATAATTTGTTATTTTGATTTATTATTGGAACGAAGTTCCTTACGGCAGGCTTGGAAGGGATAGGGATTTCGCTGCGTGACCGAACTGAAAAAAAATGTGATAGTAAAACCGTAAAAAAAATGCGTGGAATAAAACCGTTAAATGAGACGTGCGCAGGCGCGACTGTCGCATACACAGACAAGTAGTGTATAATTTTCCTCTTTCTCCCTCTTTCTTTTTTTAGTTGATAATTTAATTACGATGTTTTTTTATTTTAAGTAATTTATTATTTCCTAAAATACTGAATTTCCTAAATACTTTCTTGTACTTAAATAAAAACTAATCAGCAAAATTTAAGAGAAAAATCAAGAAAACCTACATAAAATTGAGCACGACTTTTTTTGCAATTTGTGTCTATTCTACATTAGCCGAAGGAACTTCGTTCCTACCTGGTGTCCCACGACACCACATTTATTTTTTTGTAAATGGACAAGTGGAAGTTAATTACCTCACAATTTATAGTTTTTTTACACTAAGATTGTAAAAAACTATAAATTGTGTGAAAACTATAAAACTATAAATTGTGACTGAAAGGAGAAAGAGTTAAGATTACATGCACTGAAGTAGATAACATGAGTAAGATAACTTTAACAATAACAAACAACGCGCGAACCTAAATATGGGTAACCTGGCCAGGTAAACGGAACAAGCGCTTTGCGTCGCAGATTTTTCGGTACTCGCGAAATTCGAACTGGCGACCGGCCGGCGGGTGCGCACGCAGCTGGGGGGCGGTCCCGCAACCACCCGCGTGTCCCTCCATATTCCAATGACAAAAAAAGGACAAAAGAAATCGACACTGTGACGCGCTCTAAAATAACTAATTGAAATTTTAATCTTTTTTAATATGTGTGTGGGATACGCTACAATGCTTTATCCAGGATCTAGTAGGACAGGCAGGGATAATTTATTATTTGATACTTTTTGTAATGTATATTTACTATATATTCAATTTTTTTATTTTTTTTTAAAACGTGGTAAAATTTTGTTGTATTATTAAAAAAATATAATATTGATACACGCTTGCGCAAGCTTTTTACGTCAAGTTTATTTATCTACTCGTTTATTTGACGATTTTGTAACCTGCGGTGTTGTTGTCGAAATAGAAATAACTAAGAGTTTTGTATAAAATAAAATAAAAAATAAATCAGCTTCAGGACAACAACTATAGTTATTATTAAAATCTGAGTGGCTTACCTAACAATGGATCAAGTCTGTCGCGGAAGCTTTTGGCTCTGGTCACGGCAGCTGTCCCACGTCTTGGTATCGGAGACTCCCATTCGCAAGGTTCATCCTGAGACAAAAAAAATTAAACGTAGGTATATTTACTAACTTCAACTTCGTTTGCGTGGACATTATGACCGTTGTCAGGCTTTTTTTTTTTTTATGGTAAAAGGACAAGGCAAACGAGCGTTAGGGTCACCTGATGGTGATCACCGCCGCCCACGACCCCGTGAAGCACCAGAGGAGCTACAGGTGCGTTGCCGGCCTTTGAGGTGGAGATAGACGCGCTTTTTAAATGTACCCATATCGTACCAACCTGGAAACACTGCCGCGGGTAGACCGTTCCACAGTTCGGTGGCGCGTGGAAGGAAATTTCTACGAAACCGCACAGTAGTGGAGTGCCACGTATCCAGATGGTGTGGATGATATTTAAGTTTGTGACGTGCTGTGCGGTTAGAAAATTCGGCGGCAGGTAACAGGTCAAACAGTTCTTCAGGCTACTTTCTTTTGCCACTCGCCTTTATTCAAATTTACACTTGGTTGGGAAAGAAAAGAATTTCGAAAAATACAAATCTGAAGTTTTAAAATACTCCGGTTTTTACCTTCCACCTTCAGGTGGAAAGTGAATTCAGTCAATACATTCTGTGTCCCCAAGAAAAAAATAATTATTATTAAGTCCTCCGAATAGGGATCGAACCTTCAACCATAGCGTTCACAGATGCACGATCCTTTTAAAGATATAAAAATATTTATACAAATGTATGCTATGTACTAGCTACAGGAAGGGCTGTTCCAAATGATGATTTTATTTCAGGTATATTATATTAATAATAATTTATTATGACTAAATATTTTTAAAGATAAAGAATTACTTACATTCTCATAGTTCTGTTGCAGACTCGATGGTGGTATGAGTCCATCCCACTGCGAACTATCCCAAGGCTCAGAGAACACCGTACCATCATCGCTAGCCTGAACATAAATAAGTTTTAAATAAACAGAAAATAAAATAAAGTAAATCAAAATAGGTATTGATAATCTAAATTATGTTTCAACTTCTAATACTTTACTTATTAAGAGAACATATAAAAATTTGAATGTAGCTGGATTTGAAACTGTTAGAAACCGTCCAAACGCTCTGGCCAACTAATACATACGTTCTCATCAAGCTACGTCGAAATTTAGTTAAATATAACTTAATGAGAACCAGTCCATTAAAAAAAAAGATGATTTGCTAATAATAATCGATGATCCATGTTCCTAAAAAATATATACCTACTAGATTCTTTTTTTTTACTTACTTGTTCAGATAAAGGTCTAAGATCGTGCACGTTATCGTAGCAGGACGCTCGCGGTGGAGAGCGCACTTCCTCTGCTAGCGCCATTGGTTCTGCATTCAGGCGTAGATCGGGGAACCTAAATAATATTAATATGAGTAAATTTTTAAAATTTTAGAATTGGACGTGATCACACAGTAAAAATTCTTTTATCAGCTCCCAGTCTCTTCCTAAGACACTCCCACTCCCATCTGCTATCCGCTCGAATTCGAGGCTTTTCAAGTTGAGTGGCGGAATTTAAGACCACACCCAAAAACACTTCCCTTACCACACCTCGTGAGATAAGGTCCTGTTTCCCTTCACTACGGACTATTTTATAACCTATTCAAGAGGAAAGTACCTCAACCTCATTACTGTATTACTATATTTAAGTGTTTAAATAAAGTTATTATTATTATTCTTAAAATACACACCTTTGAGCTACTACTTGATGCACAGTGAGGTGTTGTGCCGCGTCATCTACACTCAACCTGCTCTCCTGTTCAGCCAAAGATGGAAACGTACCGTTCTCACTGTTCGATCCTTCGTCATTTTTATCTAAAAATGGTTTTGTATTGGTATTATACAGAAATATTATAACTGATTTCTATTAATATATAGATATAATGTATTAATCAGAAAAATGGATATATAAATTTGATGAAGTCGAATAACAGATACGTGTAAAATATTTTTTTAGAAAACATGTAAAAATTGAGTAGAATAAACCCTCCGCCTCTTAGGAGCTGTCAAGCGTTCTGATCATAGTGACCTTATGGCACTGGTCATATGGCACTAAGCCATAGTTCAAGTGGTTTTCAAATTTTTATATTTTCTAAAATATTTTACAGATCATCATCATCATTTTACATACAGTCGACGAACCGTCGTCGCCCTGAAGTTAGTTGTAGATTTAATTTTAGGGTATTTCTTATTTTTCAAAAAACCTTCAGAAACTTCAGAGCAGTCACGACTCGCCGACCATACTGTACATATGACGAACAGCATTTTCATAGTAGTATAAGCAGTAGTATAAGCAATTTATAGTATAACTACTGTACATACTTATAAACTGCCAACTAGAATCCACAGCCCAAGTATGCTCGTTCTTGCCACTGGGTGGCTTGGCTGCGACGCGCGGCGGCTCCACTGGTTTTATTTTGGGTTTGCTTCGTAGAGAAACCAGGTTGTCGACGGAGGTTGATGTGTTGGGTGATGACGCTGCAAAATTATTGAATATTTATTTGTTATAAATGTTAATTATCTATATATATAAAATCGAAAGGTCACTCACTCATCATGAAATCTCAGAAACTACATGTGCTAGGAATCTCAAATTTTACATAGGAGTTACTTATAGGACGTAGGTGCTCGCTAAGACGGGAATTTGCAATATTCGACTTCTAAGGGGTTGTTTTTGGGGTCGAAAGTTTGTATGAAACTTCGTTACTACAAATGCTAGAAGTCTCAAATTTTGCATAGACGTCACTAGGACGTAGTCATGGAGACAGAAATTAATAATAACATAGTTCACGCTGGTGAAACCGCGAGCGGGCCGCTAGTACACTATATATATAAAAGGACTTGTCCTCACTGACTGAGGTAAGACGCACGCGCAGCCGTAACCGCTGATGGTAGACACGTAGAATTTGGACAGATGTTTACTTTCGTAATCTGGACATCCACTAAGAAGGAATTTTGAAAAATTGTAACCCTAAAGGGGTGAAATAGGGGTTGAAAGTTTGTATGGAAAAAAAATTAAATCGGCGCCGATTTCTATAAAATTTGAAATTTAGATTTTTAAAAGTATTTAATTGAATACGTGTTTCATCGTTTTCTAGAATTCTCCCCCTAAGGGTGCAAATTAGGGGTTGAAAGTTTGTATGGAAAAATCCTTAAATGGCCACCGATTTTTATAAAATTTGAAACTTAGACTCTTAAAAGTATTTAATTGAACACACGTTTCATGATTTTCTAGAATTCTCCCGCTAAGGGTGCAAACAAGGGGTTGAAAGTTTGTATGGAAAAATCTTTAAATCGCCACCGATTTCTATAAAATTTTAAATTCAGACTCTTAAAAATATATCATTAAACATGTGTTTCGTGGTTTATTACATTTTACCCCCTAAGGGTGCAAACAAGGG